>JAEIIG010033070.1:0-10040 GCA_018904695.1 Drosophila parvula | reverse complement strand
CCTGTGTAAATGAACGGACCATTCTCGAGAATGTAGCAGAATGTTGCAGTGGAATGGCCCTATAACTTATACAGATGCTCTTTGCGAAAACCCAGGTTCAACCAGGTAGCTCAAAAACTGAGAGACTAGCTTGCGTAGAAACCAATTGACAGACGGAAATGGCTAGATTGACTCGGCTGGTGATACTGATCAAGGTCTCTAGGGTTCAGTGCCTGTACAGTGCTACGCTCTGAGTGCTGCGAAGCGCCACCTGGATTATTTTTTGGGTTAACAGGATTGTGTAAGTTCAATAAGCAGTCTGTTAAGAAGAGCGGGCCAAAATAGAGATTAACATTTAAGGAGAATGCACCTCAAATTAAGAGAGCCAACGCATCGTGCGTTTACCCGAGAGACTATTTGTGGATTCAAAACTATGCCCTGTGGATTGTGGACTTTGTACGACAAATTTTATTGCGCGCGCAAGTTAAAAAAATTCCAGTTCAACATTTCACTCTCTTACCTCTGCGCTCTTCCACTCGCCCTCTCTCGGCTTTTGGGAGAGCTCGTTCGGCAGCCTTCGGCGCGGTGCGGTTTTTAAAGAAGCCTATAAATACAAGTGCAAGCGAGCCATTTGAAAAGAACGGATAATTCGGAAAAAAAGCCAGATTTAAAATTTCTTCCCGCCATTTGACTTTGAATCAAAGCCAGATTTGACGGGATTTGACCCGACTGTGGTCGGGACAACGCGTCCGTCCTGCCGTCTCTGGTGTTCGTGCGCGTGCCGGATCTTGCAGAAAAACAGCCTAATGTCTTTAATATGTTTCGTTATTTAAATACACTTTACCAAATCTTTAATATGAAATCTGTTTTTGAGATTACTTATTTAATATTGTGGCGGTCACCAATAAAGATTCGATAAGTGTGACCATGTCGCAATGAAAATGTAAACCAAATCCAAAACTGCCTTATCACCCGATTGGAGTATGAAAGAAATCGCACTCTTCAGTTGATAACTGTGCCATGCACTTGCCATATACATACATACATAGATAATAACTTTAAAACTATTTTAATCTCATGGATATCCAAATGTCCTGTGTTCTAAATATCTCAAAGCTATTCAATCGTGTGAAAGGGCGCTTGAACACGATGATAACCCAAGACGTTTGACACGATTTTAAACGCAAAGGTTTACCAGAACCTTTTAGCAGAATATTTAAGAAAAACTTTAGTCAGTGTAAGTAAATGTGACGGCGAAAGATAAGGTGAATTTGTTAAGAGTGCCATACAAAGTGAATAGAAATAATATATTTAACACAATTATATTTTTATAAATAATATACATTAAACGTAGTAATGCAAATGTTTTCGAAGAGGAGTCTTAATTGCATCTAGTCAAGAACAACGTACAACGAAGTACAGGAGCTATTCATATAAGCAAAGGTTAGTGCCAATATGATAAACGTAAAATGACCTTTTTTGCCACGTTGCCCAATACAGCGCTTGAGATTTTTTAGAGATTCCTCGGTGTGCCGGTTGTGTCTGATGCTGCATACAAACATTCGTCGCGACAGGTGCACTTGCCACGCGAGAATATCTCTTTGCTCGAGCTCTGAGGCCTCGGCTCCAAGCGGCGGAGCTGGGAGGCAGAGAATTCGGAACTGGAATTGAAATTCGCGATGTGCGTATTACACTGGAATAAATATTTCAGTATTGTTGCGCGAGGTTTTCCGTTGAAATCATTTGAGGGGCCTATTTGTTAATATCCTTAATAGAGTATTTCGTAATCATGTATCTGTCGATCCCATGTGTTAACTGCAGTGCCTCGTGTGGATCTGGATATTAAGAAATGGGCCCCTCAAATGATCAGTCGATAATCCACATATGTATATATTGGTTTCTAATTATTTTTTTCCGTGTGCTGTGGGGAAGACATCCCATCAGTAGCTGGTAGGAAAAGGAGTTGGAGAGTTTGGAGTTCGTGTGTATGAGATGGCTCTGAAGACTGGACTGGTTTTTTGAGCACGCATACGTACATATGTTGTGTGTTGTATTCAAACATGTATTGTATATATGTACATACATGTGGATATATATATTATATTTTATTTAGTACTTGAGTAGGATTTTTATCTTTGTGCATTGCTGGAATACAACATAGGCTTTTTCGGGCTTACATTTGAAATGCCATTCAGCATCTCGCAATCCAGTTTACGTCCATGTCGTTATCCTAATGATATTGGCACGTACATATGTCTTTCTTGCTGTTTGTCGATGGTCCATTTGGTTTGATTTTGTT
Source organism: Drosophila parvula (assembly GCA_018904695.1). Lineage (NCBI taxonomy): Eukaryota > Metazoa > Arthropoda > Insecta > Diptera > Drosophilidae > Drosophila > Drosophila parvula. The sequence continues at coordinate 7,762 of JAEIIG010033070.1, read as the reverse complement.
TACTTCTTGTCTTTGGTGTCACTGTGGAACGCCATAAATTCTGGAGACCGAAAGAAACAGGAACGCTGCAGTCGCCATTCGCTTACACACCGTGCATAATAAGGTCCACACGGTTACATCAAAGAAGTAATCACAGGCAGAGGAACAATGATACAATCACAAATTTAGCCCCGAACCTTCCTGCAAAGAACGAGGAAATAGGGGGTAAGGCGTTATGTTGATTTTGTAGTTATCAGATTCATATCCCAAGATATAACGGACATTATTTTGTAACTATTGCTATTGATGTCTATTTTTTGGCAATATGCTATTGCCATTCGCTATTGAGAGTTCGGAAAGAACTCGAAAGCGGAGTAAAGTTAAATGCACGCTCGGTTATGGAATTCCCAACTGGTTCTAGTCGCAGCCACGCAGAATGTATATGATATCTATTTTCAGATACAACTGAAAAGGTTACACCACTTTATACGTATTTTCAGTATCCATAGGGTACATGGGTATTATATCTATAGCTATAGCTTCGGAAATAATTTGAATTGGGAAATGGTTAGAAGCGTAACAAATTTTTAGAGAATAAAAAAAAAGACAAAAAAGAACCTATGGTCGTTCTCCTTAAGTAATTGCATCCAGATAATGTTGCTCGCTTTTTATATAGTTTCTATTTCTTCTATAAATAATTTTTGAATATTTGTTACATTTGAAAGAGGCACAGCGGCTTGCACGCACGATCATTGAGATTAACATGGAGGAGAACACGTTCGGGGTAAGGTAAGTCATGACAGGTTGCTTATCCAGTTCTCTGTCTGCAAAGCTGTGGAATCGCAAAAAATCTGGCCCATTGAAAAGTTAGCACGAAAATTAAACACGGAATGCACAAATGAACCATCTATTATTTTGTGTACCTGTTTTTTATAAACACTGAATTAATTTTGAATTTTATCAAGTTTATCATAATTATATCTTAAATAATTTAGTTTATAGTTTGAATTTAAGATTGCAATCCTTAAGCAAGATCTCCCTGAGTTTGCATATGTCTGTCTGTCTATTAGTTGAAATGCGAACGTAAAAACATGTTTTGAGGTAATATAGTTGAGTCCAAACCTGCGACATAGTAAGGCGACGCAACACAGTCGACAGTCCGACCGGAATGCAGGCATGGAAAACTAGTTGTTATTGTCGACGCTACGATGCTGCGTTTCTTTTTTGCCGTCGATGCAAAGGCAAAAGCAAAATCAACAGCACACTTGAATTAACAACAGGTGAATGCGAATCCAAGAAATCAATAAAAAAAAAAACAAGAAATGTGAGCTAGGCGGCTAGGAAAGGCAAGGAAGCCTGCTGCTAAGCCAAGGAATAACATCTGCAATCTGCTATCTAGCCGGTTTTTTAGCTGTTTGAATTTCTTTGTCTGTTTGAAAAAGAAGAAAACCTTTTTCGATCGAGCTTCGGATCGTTAAACCACACAGCCCCGAAGTAGAGGTTCCGGTTTTTTTCTACTAATCTTTGTGAACTACAATACCGTCCACTTGACGGTATTAGAAAACTAATATATTAATAAATAAAAATACGATAAAAATAAAGTTCAATTGCAGCCTTATAGGGATAATTATTAACCTATTTTCTGTTTATATGTTTTCTTTTGAGTATGTTGGAAGTTTTAAATACTTTGAGAATCGGTGAAGCTCCAAAAGGCAAGCAAATGTTATCGTTTTCATGAAAGATTTTCCTTTTTGTTTTTTTTTATGAACTTAAGTAAATGAAAACAATTGCATCGTCTGTTTGTCGAAAAGAAAAGGAAATGATCGGATTAAATAATGGACTTGAAAAAGAAGAACAGCTTCTGTTTTCGATTCTAATATTTGGTCTTATACTCTTTTTACTGTCCCGTCGCATGTGTATTCTCTATAGATATTCTCTAGGTATTCTCTAGATATTTATATTTCGAAGCTCTTATATTTTATATATATATAAAAACAGCTTGCCACAAATTCATTAATTTTGTTTTTTTTTACCGAAATTGTATATACATGTACACACGAAATATAGATCGAAATATTTAACTAAACACTATATTATCATTTACACTAACACCCCAAAAAAGACGAGGACAATAGAAATACCCTCCTGCTCAAGTCAACGGCTTCCATCGTCGATTCATACATCGCAGTGTAATGTACTCTTGCTGTATCCGTAACCAAACGAAACAAGGGGAAAAGCCCGCTTTGCGTCGCGCTCTCTTCGTTTGTATTCCAAGTTTATGCGATGAAAATGTCATGTGTTTGCTGATAACGTACACACGCGATTAATAAATATTCAATTTTTCAAATTTATCCATTAAATTGTTTTGTTACATTCTATGGTGTCTGGTGGATCAGCGTTAGTAAAAGAGATAGAACGAGTTTATATCTATCGATAACTATAATAGATGAATACTTATTATTATTTTTTCTGGGGATTTAGGTTTCCGTACTAGCAGTGGGTAGTATGGAATTATTGGCCGCCAATGAAATTATAGATAAACTGGAATAATTATTATATTTTTTGTAGTGACTTCATGAACTTTGGCATCGCGTAAACGCACTATTACTAGATACTTTGGCTCGATCCTGATCTCAATCTATGTACATCCATACATACATAAGTATGTATGTACATATGTAGTTGCTGAATCGTCACACGCTCGACTCGCTTAAGCAAGTGCAACACATCTGTGCTTGCAGATCATTCAGTTACAAACACATTAATAAATGTATATATGTACATATGTATGTATGTATGTATGTAGAGTGTATCGCATTGCGATTTCCTTGTACAGGCTTTTATAAATAATTTGCAAAATTAGTTGGTAGGAGCTTAAAATACTAGTTAAAATGGCTATTAACAATGTAGCTTTATAGTTATTAAGTATATGTATGTATGTATATACATAATATTTTTATACATATACATACATACATATGTACATATGTATATGTCTACAAGGATGAATATGCATGTGCGCGGCAGATGTGGCTCAGATGTTTGGTTTATAAAATGCATATTATATTGTCAATCGTTTTGAAATCTTTTGTCTGAGCAAAACGCAAACTTTATTTGTTTATTGTGTGTTTAAGATTTCTGGTTCGTGGTTAATGCTTTAAAAAACTGGAGAATTGGTGATATTGAAACTTATTTTCCAATGTAACGACCATGTACATATGTATGTATGTACCATGCACATATGTATGTACCATATGTACATACATACATATAATGCTTACTTCAGTTCTCGGAGGTCAATGCTTGTTAAAGTAGAAGGATGTCTAATAAAATCTCATGCATATTAAATTTATTTATTGCTTGAGTGGCCAACCTTTTTTGTAATTCAATAGTAATAAAAAATGACCATATGGATGAATGAAGGCATGGACTGGCACAAGGGAGAGACAAATGATTCCGAGAATACTTACATTTCAAATTGTTCACAATAATAGAAGAGGGCGCTCAATGAAACTTACGGGCACATACATATGTATGTATGTATTTAGGCTTATTGGCAACAAGTATGTTTTCTTAAAAGTTATAAAAATCGACGAAAAGACCAGTAAATTACAAATATTCGTTTTCGGCACTGAGCTGTTAAATATCTAGCCCTGAAACTAAAAAATTCTGCGTTCCAAATTAGAAACAAGTTACATATTTCTTTATTAATAATTAATAATTTATTTTTTTTTAACGTTATTGTTAATCCTTACAGAATTAGATATCAGTAATTTTTTGAATTTAAGGTGCTATCGTCACTTTTATCTCATTTTTAGGGGTGTTTTGTTTAATTCATATATAGTAACCGATCGTCCATGTAGCACCCATATAATACAACCGTTCAATTTAATTTATTACAAAATAAGAATAAGAAATTACGATTTTCATATTACCATCATTTATATATTTGATCGTTCCTATGGCAGCTAGAGATAATATAGTCAAGAGATTTTGATAAAATATTAAGCATTATTTTAAATCTATTTTAAAAATAACGAAGTTATGTCCATTATCATAATTTGTCTTATTAATTTTTTGTTCGTTCCAATTTTCATAAAAAGTATGTTTTTTATTTTTCAAACCGTTCCAATAACAGCTATACGATATATTCGTCAGATCCAAGCTATATACTAATGGGAATTGAAAAAAACATATTGCGATTTAAAAAAAATATGAAAATTTTGACTATGCGGAGGAAGAATTTTTCGGAGCTCCGAGGTGGAACATATCGGATATTAAAACGAATTTCCGACCTAGTTGCATTTATTATTAACAAGGGTATAAAAACTTCTGTTTGCGAGTTTATAGCCCAAAATACTCATAGTTTGATGCTCTAAGCCGATTAGCATTAGCAGGAATACAGACAAAATACAATCTGAAGACGTGTGAGCCTTACATATTTGTTGAAGATGATGATGCGCCGGAGATATGTCCGGCAAATCAGTATGGTATTAGGCAAAGCTTCGTATTTCCAGTTTTTGGAGCTCTTTCTCTGCGTTGTTAATGTGACCAAAAAATATCATAAGCCACACAAAAATTTCATTGCAGTTACGTGTTGGTTTGGCTTCACCCACATAAGTTGACATAATAATAAGTACAGATGATGATGGTAAGCCAGGCAACGGACTGACTAATAATAAGGGTGGTTCTGTTCCCAATATTTTGTTGTGGCCTTAATCTAAAATGGGGAGCGGCAAGTGTACTAATCACCATATAAGGTTTGATGTCTGTGCCATGCTTTGACCCCGGAAGCTTGACATTTTGTTCTTATTAGTTCCAACATATTCAATCCACATTAAAACTACTCAGAAGATGAGCTGTGCTACCAGCAGTAGGACAGAATTTCATGGTTGTCGAAGCCGAACAAGCTTTCAAAGCTGAATTGCTTTTTGCTTTTTAATTTCATAAGAAATTTGTTTCGTTCATTGCTAATTTATTTTTGGTGCTATATTATTTTGAGTTCAACTGTACCATATGTACATATGCATTAAAAGGACAATAATATATATGTCTTTTCTTGTGCAATGGAAACAGGTATAAATAATACATAAGCCTGTCGGACGTCCGGACTGGTAAACGGAGCAGAAGCTGCAGATGTTGTAGTCTTTTGTAAGCTCTGCGGTCGAGTCGGCCTTTTGTTTGCGGCTTTTTGACCAAACAAGTGCACCATCAACACAAAACAAACAATATCCTTTTATATTCAAAGCGCATTCAACAACAACAAAACAGAGTGATAGACACAAAAGCCAACCCTCTCTTTGAACTGCGATTTCTAAGAGAACCCATTGATCAAATCACAATCCCTAGAGGTAAAACCAAATGAATCTGACGAATTTAAATTACTCAACAAATGTCTCATCAAAACTCCAATGCAATATATATTTTAAGTCGTTTTAATATATTAATACAATACGAAAAGAATTTAGAGAAAACCCCGTGTATAAGAGGATTAGTAGCAGATGAGAACTAATTGCTATACGGGTAGATCATATTTGCAGACCTTATGTTGGTTATTTATATATGTATGTATGTAGTTTCTATTGTTTAAATACATCATAGCCTTTTTGATCATTCCATTAGAAATCGGGATATTTCATATTTTTTTAATTTTCCATAGTAATCTTAATGCAGATTAAGGTATTACGTCACCCTCGCGTGTTCAAAACATGTTATGAAAAGCTCGAATCGAGTTTTACATTTTTTATATACATTTTTTACTTGTTTTGATTAATTCAATAATTTCTTTTAATTGTTTACTTAATGCGTAATATTTACATTGACGTAAAAAAAGATTTGTCGCTGCAGATCAGTGAACACAAATGAAACATAGTTGTTCGGATTCTAATTTAGTTTCAATTTAGTTTTTTAGTTTTATTTTAGTTTTAAATGTGTAAAAGAAATTACCAAAAGAAATGTATCGCGGTGGGAGTCGAACCCACCACCTTGTGGGCTACATGTCATATCGTGCAATAGCAACATTTGTCGCTTCGTCGCTCATTAACTCCATTATTAAAATAATTTTATCTTTTTATAAAATGTATAAAAATTCCATTGATATATCGAGTTTAGGGTGGCGTAATCCTTAGGGCAGCCGATTTTAAGCAAGCTCATTGTCGAATGGGAAAGTTCTCTACGTAAATATCAAGAATAAGTCGCGATTAATTATTCTTATCATTTGATCTCGATAATCTTAGCTATAAGTTTTTTTTTTCTTTATTTGTCAATCTTAAATGTATGCAAAAGCATATAAATTCTACAAAGTAACTTACACACGCATGTGTGTACACAAGGCGCACAAGGCGAGTCGATTTAGCCATGTCCCCAAGGCTTCACAAATAGGCACATGGTGTCAAATGCGAAATCAATAAATACTTTTTTTGAGTTTCCCAAAAATAAAAAACACAGTAAGTCCGTCACAATAATGTATTTTCTATAGAGGTCCTTACAACCTTCAATTCTATTGACTACAGTATTGGGCATTGTTTACGAGCCATTCGTAGGTAGTAACCGTAATGCGGCTGCTCAAGAAGCACGTGCGGCTGGCATTAAAAATGAATTTGGGTTGGACTCATATCATTTGTGAGCCTCGAGCGGTTTAAAAAACCTGTCGAGGGACGTGCACCATGAACTACTTGCCACTCTGCAAATTAAAACAGAAAGCAAAAAAGGTTAAACAAAGATACATATCTATAATATCCTAGGGGCCGCCTAAATTATTAGCTAACTTACATTTTTATTGGGAAAACATTGCGTCCAAGTAATTTAAAAAAATATGTACTTTTATTTATGCTTTTATTTATAACCATATAAAACACAAATATATGAAGTTTAATATAGGATATATCGGAAAATAGCGAAATATGCCATTTTTGCAAAATAATTCTTATGGAAGATATTTATTTAACAAATTAAATCTAGCATATAATGTTAAACTTAATGCTTATTTTGAGAGCAGTAGCAGCAGTGGCCTTCGACTCCATGGAAGACTTATGGAAGATATATTCAAACACATGCTTGAAAATAAATAAGACAATACTATCACCCCGATAGCTCAAAAACTGACAGAAACCGTCAGACATTGAAAACAAAAGATATATGTATGTACCTGCAATATCTATCCATAACTATTCGTACTTTTTTGAATTGTAAACCCATATATTTATTTATATATCGCCAGTTTTGATTCCTTCTGTCAACTGGCCGTTTTTCATACCGCATTGGCAAGTATTTTCGGAAATAATAATACAACAGTGTGTAGTGTACTAATTTTTAGCTGTATGTGTATGTGTCTATAAATATTGATAATTCAATATTCATGAAGGGAAAATGTGAACCCAATGTCTCTAAGGAAGGGGCTGAGCTATCCATGGAAGCAAAATTTGCGGAAGCTATTTGTAAGTGTTCCGGGTTTATATTTGTGTATTTTCTGCGTTTTTGTATGAGTACAAGGGGTTGAGCGAACACTATATGTTCAAAACGGATAGAGCGGATGTCATCATTATAAATAAAATGTTTCATTTGAAAACAAATCGGGGAAACAATAATTTATTCTTGAGAGGCGGCACGGAGACAGTGTTTTGGGATCTATATATGTATGTATGTATGTAGTTCTTGGTGAATAAGCTCAAAGCGTTTATCTTGCCACCATATGAATAATATAATAAATAATATAATGTAATATAATATAATATAATAAATAAATGTATAAAATAAAATAAATTGTATAAAATTTGTCATACAT
>JAEIIG010033043.1:0-68787 GCA_018904695.1 Drosophila parvula | reverse complement strand
GCGAATCAGGTGGTTGGCTCACAAATTTACGAAAAGCTTAAATATACGGGGGTTCCCCGCTTTCATATCTTATTATTTGTAATTTAGCACTTAATATAATATTTTGTATGTAAACCTTTCTGGTTCAGGACAGCTTTGAGACGATTTCCCATGGATGAAACTAACTTTTTTGTGGTTTCTACTGGAATTTTTTGCCATTCTTCCATAAGAACACTTTTCAGGTCGGTTTCGTTAGAAATCTTCCTCTTCCTTATAGCGATGTCCAATATTTCCCATAAATTTTCGATCACATTCAAATCTGGAGACTGTGCTGGCGTTATGACGACTTGGGGGCAGTTTCAGACAAGCCAATCACAATTCCTGCTAAATACTTCGGATCGTTGTCCTGGTAAAATCGGAAACGATCGCGTATGCCCAGTTTTATAGCAGTTTGCAGTAGGTTCTCCTTTAAAATGTTAAGGTACATTTTCGCATCCATGAGGTTGCCCACGCCAGAGGCTGCCATACAGGACCGTAGGTTTCAGGTGCTTGTTTTCCAGCTCTGTAATTGGTCGCCGCCACACAAATTGTCGTCCATCTGAACCAAAAATGTTAAGTTTGGACTCGTCAGCAAAGATAACGTCATACCAGAACGAAATCGGAATAAGACTGTGCTCCCTTGTGAACTTTAGCCGAGCAGCAATATTTTTCTTACTGATAAATGGCTTCTTTCGTGCTACTCGACCACTGAAAGATTGCAGACTGCTAGTGGGAACCCTCACAGGATCCGGATCAATTGAAACCCTGGGGAATCTCATCTATAATTTCCCGACTCTCTTACTTCAAGAAGTAAATATCTAGGTGCTCCGTAGCTGGCATCATTAAAAGCTGCATCTAGGAGGACAGCTGGGTAACTACTTGTCTTCACCAAAAGCACTTCGATCCCTAAGGATGTCCAAACCACATACACTCAGCCACATACAAAATTTGAAAATCAAATTTCAAATCCAAATCGTTTGGCTATTTATACATATATTTTTTTTTAATATAACTTATAATTAATTTTCCTCAATAACGTATTTTTTCTAAAATTATGGAACAATGCCTTATATTTTATTTTTAATTTTAAATTTAACACAACGAAAATATGTATGTACAGCTGAGGAAATGTTGTCTTATCCTTAAACTAGACTACTTTTAATAATGAGTAGGGTACCCTCCGCAAGGCACCTCGGCATAGAATCTACGCGATTTTTGGTCTCAGCTATAATTTTGTCCCATTCCTCAACAATTACATCCTTGCGCATTTTTTAGGATATTGTGTGCTTTTGGATATTTCGCCCAAGGATATCATAAATGCTCAATTGGTTTGAGATCAGGACTTTGGAGAGGTGTTCGCAGCTGATTTTTGACATTATACAGCAGCCAAAGGTTAGTATTTAGTACCGTATGCTTGGGATCGTTGTCTTGCTGTTCCAGCCGCAATGAGCACTTTCTTATAAATTATTTTTTTAAATGTTTATATAGGCACCTTGATCCATAACTAACTCGATAAACGTCAAGTTTCCCACGCCGCTTGCTGCCACACATCCCCACACCAATGTTCCGCTTCCTTCGTGTATTACCGTGCCAACTTACTTTTCCTTTTTAAATGCTTCTCCGGTTTTCCACAGCAAATCTTTACCCTTTCGATAATATAACTTTCTTCCAGAAACGTGGGGGCTTGGGGATAAACTTATTAGCAAAAGATAGACGCTTTTGAAGATTGACTTCAGAAGTGAGATGTTTTTTGCGGGCGACTCTACTACGGTAATCGGCCCTTTTTATGGCACGGCCTATATTATCATCGGAAATTGTTTTGGAAAATCTCTCCTCTTTATGATGTCGTCCTGGGATTAGGCCGTTAGCAAAGATAGTTGCCCAGACCGGAACTTTGGTAGGATACTGCCGGTCGAGTTGTAATTATTAATTACTTATTGGATGGAGGAGTTTAATTTATTTAATTTAATTTATTTAGGAGTATTAATTACTTTTTGGATGGAGGACTAAAGCACCAATTTCTCTGTACGATTTCCCTTCCAATAAAAATTTTACGATGATTTTTCGCTTCTCAAAATGATGCAAAAGTTTAATTTTAACTACGCAGTCTCGATGCAAAGGCAACGTAAAGAAGATCGACGAAAAACAGCTTAACGGTAATCGCACCATCTTGCATTCCACGCAGTTTCAAACAGCTGTACGCAGACTTTTGCGGGTACATACTTTCGTAGTGTTAAGTTTAAAATTAAAAATAAAATATAAGGCATTGTTGTATAATTTTAGGAAAAATACGTCATTGAAGACAATTAATTAATTATATTTAGAAAAAAAGAATTGGTTTAATATATGTATAAATATCCGAACGATTTGGGTTTGAAATTTGATTTGGAAATTGTATTGGGGTGTATGTACATAAACTTGCAAGGTTAAACTCACCATATTGGCCTGTGAGAGCCGTCCGGGCTAACCTAACCTAACATACAAGGCTTAAGGAAAGAGTATATTCATATTGCAATTAAATAACACGGTGTTATTATCATTATATTTAATAAACTTTATTTAATATTTTGTATAAATGTTTATTATTAATATAGTTATGTGTTTATCTGTTCTGCTAAAGCAATACAAAATTCTAAACTATAATATACTGGCTTACATTCATATTTTACAACAAGCAATCATCCTTCCATTATGTACAAAATTGTTAATTAGTAATGCTAAAACGCACATATTCACAGACATACTCACCGATTACCTACACAAGTCGATTCTCTGTCTCTACAAATTAATTACTACTCATTGATTCTGTACGCACTAAATAAAGTATGTGTAGCGTATTTCGGAGTAGAGATATACAAAGTTGACTAAATTATTTATAATATTGCAAACATATTAGGGGGACTGTTGTGCTTAGAAACAATTCAAAGGACAAGCAAGTCCCTAATGGTTAAATGGTAAATGGCATTCCAGTGCGTGATGCGAACAAGTTATCTCTGTCTACAAACAAGACCAGCCACATATGATGAGGGTGGGCGGAGGTTCATAAATACTCGTCAAGGCACGTCTCACAGAGGCTCAACATACAATTACAATATTACAATTACAAGCAACAGCATCTTATGGCTACCATAAGACTAATGCTGACACTGATTTTAAGATGAGCTAACATTCCTTATTTACAGACTTCCTCTAGATCTCATCTCACCAATTTAATTTAATTCTACATTGCGTGTATGTGATTAATCTCTGGTCGAAACACTGTGCGGATGCCTAGTTTCTTACTGTTTAGATTAACAAAATCCCGAATGAAGAGCACTGTAGAACTAGCTATTGTTAGCCCTTTACATAAAATAGTTTAAATCAAATCTTTGGTTGATTTTTGCCGTAAGACCATTATTATTTAAATGCCTTTCCATGCACTGGGATCTGTTAATTTAATCGGTAATCTTTTACACACTTAAAACTGGATTCGTTGTTTTCAGAAATGCTATGTGTTAACCTTCCGCCGTAATTGGTCCAACCAGAATTGCAAAGCAACGTTGTTATTGAGCTGTTTTCATTTAAATCAGATTAACTCACGACCTAAGCTAGATATGTTTCATCTACGTATAGAGTGTGGGGTGGGATGTAACTTAAGTGGTAGGAAAAATGCTAAACAGATATTCGTAGACTTTCATATACAAGTAAGACTAAACAATAATTTGCACTAATGAAAATGGTTTTACAAGTGTATTTCCTATCGATGCAATTAGATGATGTTCTCCATACCATATTATTGTTAATTGTTAAATCCTAGCGTAAATAAATTATATATCACAACAATAGAGACAAAAGTTTATGTGGTTCGAAGAGCGTCGGCGTGTGATGGCTCGTTTCGAGTCGATCAAACTGAATACTAGGACATTATTTCGGGTAACTAACTACAGGTTTCGCACAAACACATCGTTAAACTTATAGTATGCATAAATAGGAGGAGTGGGTAGCACACCACACACGCTTAGCAAGAGTTTCACTGAGATCCGAGAGACGGGAGAGGCGCGCTGAGCGAGAGATCCTTCCGTGATATTAACTCTTGCTCAGCGCCTTCTTCTTTCTTTGTACTAGGATGTCGTAGAACGGATTATGGCTGATGGACTGCGTCAGGCGCTTGATCCACTCTTGCTGGTCCTCCTCCGTTGCGGCGGACATGCGGTACACAGTATGCTTGCCCTCCACCACCTACGCCATGCAGAGAAAACGAAACCAATTAGTGAATATGCTCAAGTTAATTCAGAGTAAAGCCACCTACCTTGCCCTCGGAGTCAGTCTTGCACGCCTTGATAATATCGGCGCCGCCCGTTGCAAACAATTCAAAGCAATGCGGTTTGCTCCGATCATGGATCTCCCGCACCGATATATTCTCCAAGGGTATAATGCCTCGCGGCTCCTTATCGGTGGTGTATTCGAAGTAATATAGGCAATTGTCGTTCAAAATGAACCAGCGTCGCTTCCACGATTTGTATCTTGGTTAAAAATAATTATTATTTTGTTAGTTTGGCGACCGACCAATCAATGTAAACGACTCACCTGCCGCCTTGCTTCCATAGCCAGCCCTCCTTGTCGGGATTGAAGAAGGTGTGCATCAGATCATTGCCATCGTCCTGGGGTATCTTGAAGGGCTCTGTTCGAATAGACTCATAGAGGGACTCCAATAGGCCCCTTGGCAAATCACCGCCGTTGTTGATGCCACGATTCATCGAGATGAATTGCTCAACGGTTGGCTTGTCTTTCACCTGCAGAAAAACATTAACAATTGCTTTTATTAGCGGTTATAATAGCTTCAAAAAATTATCATCGACAGCACAAAATTGCACTATGCGTAAGTAGTCGGAAATTGTTTAATATGTTTTATAAGTTTGATTAAAAAATATGAAGACTAACATATGTAGGTCGTTGTAGCACTAGCTAAACGATAATTTAAAAACAGAGGTTGACAAAATTCGTCTTTGAAACTTGATAGTTAGTTTTCTGTACACATAACAAAAGAAAATGTGCCATTTTTGCATTTCCTGGACACTTTTATAGAAAATATTAAAGAACAGAATTTGACAACTGTTTTGTAAGGCCTGAAGAAACATCGGAGAAACATCTTAATCAGTAACTTCGTGACATCAGAGTAACGATTTTACGCCGAAGTTTTTAACCTATAGGCCAGACTCTCACATGTTTTTCAAATATGTATCAGGACTACAGCATAGCAATAATATGGGGCAAAGGGAAGTAAGTAAAACGCACTTTTACAAGTACAAGAAACCCTGAGGTCCCACTTTGGGGGGTTCTTCAGCAATAAGCCTAATACCAGCTCTGTGGTACTTATAGAACCTTAAAAAGTGTTTGATACTTCTTTTCAGTTTCGAATTAGCAATCTACAGAAAAAGATCTCTCAGAATCAGCCTACCTGTGTTATGATTTGTAACTTTTAAAGTAATTTGTTGAAAAATTTGTATAATATATTCAAAATATTTTGTTAATTTTTATATTAATCACAAAATGAAAACTTCTACAACAGAGTATGACATAAAGACGTATATTCAGACAATTTATTAATGTCGTTGTTGTTACTATTTATTAATGTTAAAAAAAGGAATAGGTATTTTATGGAAATAGGTATAAAGTTAGAGTATCATTGTCAAATATGTGTCGTTCGGCTGCATTTCTGTTCTGTGTAGTTTTATTTTCAATACTTCAAATATCTGCTATAAGTGCGATCCGAATTTTAATTCGACAACCTTACTACTTATTAGTATACCTTATATAAGTTAATTACGAACACAATTACTCACCGATGGGTTATGCAGGGATGTATTAAGCATTATTATAGCAAAGCTGAGCACATAGCAGGTATCCGTGTTGGTAAATATATCCGGATTGAGTTGACAATAGCGCTGGGCAAAGCACTCCATCATCCGGTCGATCTTTTGCGCCTCGCCTGGCAGCCGAAACGACCAAAGGAATTGTCTGAAATGAGATTGGGACAAGGGTAAAAAGGTTGCCATTTACTGTCGCCAAATAATGTGTGTGCCTGTCGACGACGACCCACCTTAAGGCCTGCACTAGAATGAGATTTGTAAAGTCGTGGAGCGCCACAAAGGCCTTCAGCACATCCTCGTTAAAATCGTTCTTTTCGCCGAGGTAATCGCCTGAAAGAGAAAATGGCCATTGAAATCGTTGTTTCTTTTTGAGGTGCGTTTAATTGATTTTTTCTGTTTCCGATTCGCTTATGATAAGGCCATTAAAGCAAGGTGGCCACTGTAATAAGGACTCTGGAGCAGCACTCACCTATGGCCGTTTTATTCAGGCCCTCGCCTTTGTAAAGGAAATGCGCCACATCCTGGGGATCGTGACGTAGCAGTCTGTTCTCTACCAAATACTCAATGCCTAAAATAAATCAAAGGAGAGATGATTAGACATTAAAAGAATATTCAGCAGCAATTTCTAGCAATTTCTTTAAAATCGATCCTAGCCTGCTCATTTTTTTTTTTTTTTTAATTTTTGACTCCCTCCCCCTATATAATCAAGTGTAATCAGTTAGACAATCCCCTCCCCGATGATACGTAAAACAATTATTATGATCATGGTCCTAGACCCGAAAACGATGAAATGTATACCTTGTCCATGCTAAATTTAATACATAACGAAGTATTTATTATAACAAAATAAACGGGAAACAAAATGTAACATTTGTATATCGAAATTGAACTCGCAATAAATATCAATATCGTCTCCAATAGCCACAAGAGGATGGACATGTTGGATATGAATAAAGCGGGAATAAAGGCGTCATATATAGCATTTGGCCTTGTCCCAAGAACTCCAGCCCGGAGAAAGTTTTGCGTGACTTCGTAAGCATCACGCCCGATGAACAACAACACCATGTTGGCAACCGTTCCTCCCTGAATACCACCTCCAATTCTGGACATTATTTGTGCGCTATGGATGCCACATTTGTGTGCCATTAGTTTAACGGCCTGGCGTGGGATTTTGGTTTGCGTTTATTTCTGATAATCGGCCGATAAGGCGACAAATGGTGATGAGACCACACCCCGGAACCACCCATGCCATCCTGTGGCACAAACTGGCGTGTGGAAGTTTTTTAATAAGCGATGGCAACCAGACGCACCGACTCCGGGTCTCGATTTGCCTTTTGTTATTCACAACACCATAGCTCCGAGACGGCACCAACTATATAATACGCCTCCCTATTCGGATTAGCATTTTTATTGTGCGCCCCATATTCAGCCGGAGTACTGGCAGGATATGCTGCTGTCTTTTGTTGGAAGCTGCGTGGCCTAATTTAGACTTGTCAACGTTAATTTATGGCCAAGTGGGGGCCTGACGTAAATATTTGATTAGCTTTAAACGGGAGCGGCGCATTGGGAGGAAGGTAGGATGGTATGGATATGGAGTTGCCCCAATTCACCAAGATTATATCGTAATTTTTCTGTATCTTTGGTGAATGAAAATACATATAAATATAAAATAAGGCACTTATTTTTCTTTAAAGCAATTCAAAGGCTTAGTTAATCGTTAATCGTATTCCTCGCTTGATATCAGACCTATTCCAAACCCCATCGAAAGTATTGGGGCTATAGCCTAGTACTAGCATCGACGAAAAAATTCCGTGAGCGGAAAACTTCATATAACAAAAGAACGAAAAGCGCAAGAAGAACTTTCTGATTTTTCAATCGGTTGGGAACTATGTTAACATAAACGAAATGTCGTGAGCGAAAAATGTAGAAGCGTTGGAAACAAAAATAATTTGAATTTATTTCGCTAGCAAGATAAGGGAACAGCTCCAAAAACGAGTCAGAGTGACAAAAAATTAATTTTCATTTTATTTTTTATGTCACACTGGTTTCTGCTTAGTAGTAATCTTATAGTAAACCGATAGGAAAACGTACTTTGCCGATCGAAAGATATCTTTTGTTTGCATTAACGGAAAATCCTAAAGCCTCCTTACTTAGGTTCTATAGCCTTTTTAGACTTCAAATTAATGTAACTTCCTTAGCCAACCGTAGAACTATAGTATATTACCTAGATATTACTAGATATTATCGAAAAACATCGATCTACGCAAATTTCGATGTTCCGATGCTCTACTCTTCATGCTGTACTTGTATTAAAAAGGTAATTTCGAAATCGTCATTGTGGGAACGCCCTTTCTCTCACTATTTGAACAATAATTTAATTTATCGACGTCAGAGCACGCTTCAAGTCTCCGTGGAGCTTTAGCTTGGGAATTTACCCCCGGCGGTGTCGTCTGTTCTCCCGTCACTCATCAACTCAATTATAAAGTATTTTGGCTGACTTCATTTTGTCGAGCTTTTGGGGAGTCGCCTCGCAGCCATCATTGACAATGTATTAAAATAATCGCGATTCGGTAAAGCTGTACATATTCACGACAGATTGAGACACTCCCTTTATTCCGGAATGCCCAATAAGCTCGTGTGTGGCAGGGTATTTCCACTGATTTTATGGGAAGAACCTCTCAAATTGCATTTACTCATTTGCATTTAAATTCCCAGTGAGTCAGCAGGAAACAACATGCACCATCGAACACAACCAGAGCATTCCCCTTCTCAACATATATTTATTTTGAAGATACCATTTAATTATAAGACTTCCAGCTCACCTTTCTTCGGATCCATATTAAACTTTTTTCGGCCAATGGACATCTGCTTGTCCTTATTGGAATGCTTGCAGTCCTCGGGCACGTCAAGCGCCTCCATTTCAGAGACAACCTCACCCAACTCATCTTTGATTTGCTGAAAAAGAAAAAGAGAAACGCAAAGGTCAATGAAAACGCCTTGTATACACAGCTGGAGAATCTAAAGTAAATGAAGGAAGTGCTGGAGCAACCATAAATATAGATAAATGTGGAAATACTCGTATACATTTCCCAGTTAATGCACACAATTTCAGTTCAAGTGACTGACTAGGCCGCTGTTGCGTCGCGTGAGATATTTATAAATAAAAAAAATCTCATAAATTCTAAACTCGATTAAAATTTGCATTTCCTCAGTGCCGAACCGAGTAGAATCGCCTCTCGACTGGCGCCAAATAAACAACGCACTACGTCAACTGCCACATCAACTCGCTTCAAACTATTTTCAAATTTGTCCGTTTTCCATAGCTAAAAATACGAAAATTGGGACAATAAAGCAAAGCCATGGCACTCAATGCAGTGATGAGTTAATTGAATTAGAGACTACCTGACACTGAACCGGAGACATCCCCGGTGGTTCCATTCCACAAAAAGTAACATAAGGGTCATTCAATAAAATTAAATAATATTAAAGTAATGCAAAGCGTCAATTTAGTTTGGTGTCTAAAGACGATGAATGTTAAGTGTTTGCGGAAAGTGTATCATACATAACATATTTCAAAGCTGCTACTGCGTTGTGTTGACGCATGAGTAGCTGGAGCCACGGGACCGGAACATATCAATTGCCCGTACTTGCCATTCACAGCCCAGGCCCAATGAGTGAGCGACCTTCTGACTCATTGGGCTGCCACGCAGAGCATCTGAGTCCGAAGGGAGAAATGTTAATTAAGCATCATAAAACACAATTGACAAATTTTCCAAGTGTCTGTAATTTGTACTCAACGCACATATGCAGCTGCAGTGAGGTCATCATTATCGGGACCTTCAGCCGTGCCTATAAAATTCAAATTCCAACTAGAGGGGGAATCGCTCAGTGAATGTATTCTCTGTTGATTGTCTCAGTAGAGGTCCCAAGATTTGAAAATAACTCAGTGATTTCTTGGAAATTTGAACCGTGCCACAAAGAACTCTCAATAACATGTTAGTTAAAACTATAATCCGTAAGGCGCTATTTTTATACAGTGATGAGGTGTTCTTCTACCCGCTTACCCATTGTGTACCAAATTATTACAGCTTAGTGGGAATAAAAATGTATGCAACAGTCAGAATGCGAAATGTCCGAACCCATAAATAATATATATTCTTGATCAGCGCCGATTTAGCATATCCATATAAAACAACAGAGCTCATAAACTATAAAAGCTAGAGCTACTAAATTTGGTGACAACATTCAAATCTGTTGCACTCTGTTCAAGTTAATTTTTAACACTCCCACTCCGGCCCTCAAAAACCATTAACAACTAATAAGAAAGCTACAGTCGTAATTTTGTTTATATATATGTACATATATGGATTCTGAACTTCAGTAACATCCTCATTTGTGTTGGCAGCACCAATGAGTGTTGCTCAACATGTCCCTAGCAACCTTTGTCTTCGTTTGTAAACTTATTCTTCTGCCTTCGCCCTGTTTAATTTAACTTAAGTTTTTCATTAATATGGGCAAAATTAGACAACAGGGATTTGCCATATCAATTTCACCCACAACGTTTTGGGTACGGGGTATTTTACAGTCGTCACACATGACTGTAACTTTCCTACTTGTTATTAGTTGAATCAGATGTATCCCTAAATGGAAAACGTTTCTAAACTGCGCTAAACTTCAACTTCTGGTTTTTATTTCACTACCCTTCTGTTTATTTTGGGCATTATCTACATATGTACTGTATGTACAGTATGTACTATATGTATACATTATATACATTTTCCAATCAAATATCAAGAATCTGCAGGTGTTTACGGGGTATACAGACAGGAACATCAACCAAGTGAGAAAGAGCAAGTGTGGAGAAACACATGAGACATTAATAAGCTTTAAAATTTAAAAAATAACTTGAAGCCATGCTCTGACACAACGACGGGGGAAAAAACAAAGCGACGAACCGAGAAATTCCCACAGAATTCCACACAGCAACAAGTGTTGCGAGTTGAGATAACCTGTTTGCCTGATGGAAATATAAAATAATTAAGCTCAGAATCTAAAAAGGAAAAGGAATTAGTTTTGAATGCGAGAAGGCAGATTAATAAAATAAAATTATAAGAAGATAAATTTGGTAACTTCAAGTCTATATGTATATTCTTGCTGGTATCTCTCTTTCTAGTTAGTATTATTAACTATAGAAATATCAGGAAGTCATATTCTTATTTTCCCAAGGTGTTATTAAAAACTGATTTGGTTTGACAACTTCCCCAAACTCAACCACTCTTTCCCTGCATACCTTTCCCGGTCGCCCGAGGATCACGTTACTATCTCTCTGCTCCGCATTGCTGCGGTTTCGCTCGAGGAGTGTGCGACAACTCTCGCAGAGATTCGATTGCTGGCTGCTCCGCTTGCTGCCTCCATTGCTGTCATTGTTATTGTTATTATTGATATTGTTGTTGGTTTTGCTTTTGTGTTGATTCTGGCTGAGCGAATTCCGCTCGGACTCGCTCTGCGAGTTGGAGCTGTCGTCGATGAAGCGAAGATCTCCGGCATCGGGTGTCAGCGGCGAAGGTGAGCTGAGCCCTGAACTGGGATCCGTGTCCAGCTGTAGACCGGGGTTGTCCATTCCCATTACTTCGCTCCCCGTATCCGTTTCCGTTTCGGTTTCCAGCGTATCCAGCATGCAGCCCAAGGAGTTGGAGCGCGTTTTGCGCGGTGACCTCCTAGCGATAATTTCGCCCTTTTGATTCAGCAGCAGTTCAACAGGTCGGGACACTATCATAGTCCTCGTCGTTGTTGTGGTGGTGGTATGCTTGTACTCCACCCGCCTGCTGAACAGCTCCGTGTTGGGCTCATCGCAAGGCAGACGATGCAGTTCCGTGACCTTGTGGCTCACGTCGCTGCAGCTCACGGTTTCCGTGCTCAAGGTGGGGCTAGCTGGGGGAGGACTGTCCGGCGAGAGGCTTGTGATGTTGTACGTGGCCACACTGGTGTAGGGAGCCAGCGAGGGCGAACGGGGTTTGGCGGGCGGCTTCTGCGTGATTTTGGGAGAGTCCAGCAGCAGCGTAGGGGCTTTAGCTTTGCCGGCCTCGCTGTTTTTCGTCAAAAGATTGCAAAAGCATCGAGTGCAGACGCTGCTCAGGCTGCTGCCACTACTGCCACTGCTGTCGTTCCCCAGCAGGAGACGACGCTGGTCCTCCTTGACCCCCGGAGATGGGCTGATGTAGAATGTGCTGTTGCTTCGGCTGCCGGGCGATCCCGTTATGGAGTAACCAATCCCCACGCCCACATCGACTGCGCCGCTACCCAGCGCTCCCGTGGAGGAGAGGTCAAAGCAGCTCCTCTGCAGCTGCTGTTTGCTGCCAAAACTGCCACTGCCGCCCAGGCCGGCGGAGTTTTTCTTGTTTTTGGGCTGCCGTCGCAGAGAGGAGAACCAGTTGCTGATGCTGGGACGCTTTTGCTGCAAGGATGCCATCCTGTTAGTCTTCTGTTTCTCTTCCTTTGAGCCGACTGCTCACTTCCTGGGAAGCACGCTTCACTCCTTGGTCCGTTCCTATCGAGGTACTTATTCGTACCCCTCCATGATGTGGCTCACTGAAATTGTAGAGGGCTTAGTGTTGGGGGATCGATCTTCTAACTGTCTTCTCTCTTGTGCCGCACAATTTACAAGTACACGTTGACGGCGTCTTCGGCAACACAAAAATTTTAAATACCTAATTGCGGCTGTATGTGAAACCCTATAAAATGCGTAGCAGGAAGTGCCAGGACCATAGCCGAACCTCAAAATTAAGTTTGTCTGGCGCGTCGCAACATTTTTCGGGTTTCCCGTGCGCCAGCGGAACGGCGACACAAAACGAATTACGCTAATGGCCTGCAGGTTAACAAGGTGACGGCGCGACCTTCTCTAATCCCAGGACATGCAGAAGCGACTGCGACGAAAGAACGAAGGGAAAATTCCTCCGTGTGTGATTTGTCGTTGAATCAACAGAAAACCCGCCGACCCACGACTTCTGTTTAGGATCAGCACTTGGAAATGGGCCCAGCCTGCGGAGGACGCACATCCATACCTTTGCTTTGTCTTGTGATTTATTGAGATTTCTTTTTCGTCCCTTTTGAACTTGGGGTCTGATGTTTGCGTTTCACATTATTTTCGTTTTGCGGCCAAGCAGGAAGGAAGTCAGCACGATAAAGTTCGGGCATTGTTTTTTGGGAAACAGGCGACGATAAAACTCTAGATGGGATCGTTGCTCTGGCCTTAAGCAAATCAGGGGAAACTCACTCTTACGCACATCGAAAAGTGGCGAGATTAATATTTTCGATTGTGTGCATCACATTTTATTCATGCATGCGTAAGTTAGTAAGAAAATGGCAATCTAATTTAAAACCAACATGGAATCAAAGGAATTATACTGTGCTAATGCCGGGTGATGAGGCATAGGTTATGAAGGGCAAAAGTAATTGATACTTCTCCATATAACTTGTTAACTTATAATCAGCTGACTACACTAATTGCACAGGTCTGGCATCTCCGTTAATGGGCTTTTTGATTGCACGTATTCAAGAATACATGTATTCCATAGCATAAAAATAGGAATAGACACAGACCAAAGAATAAACTGCAAATTTACCATCAAAAGTCAAATCAAAATTAAATCACCTTGCAAGTCTGTAAAAGAGCGAAAGTGACGGTTGTCTATTTCAATGAAGTTTTTTTTCAATGTGAAGTCCATTCTGAAAGTTTAAGGATTTTCTAACTTCTAAGGATTATTCAGTAAAAGAAACACTTTACTTGGTAATTAAAGTCGCAGTATCTACTTTCGATACTTTCGACCAGCATTTATTCCTTTAAGATTGGTAAGGCATCCTCGCGTTCCTTTTTTGTTCGGGGACCTTTTTCCTTTCAGATGTCCCATCTGGGACTTCGGAACGTAGCAGACAGCAAGCAAATTCCCAAGAGGGAGCGTTTTGAAAAAAAAAAAAAAAAAAACAGACACAGTTGCGTTGGTTTTGGCCTTGCCACGCCCAAACATTAGGCGATGCCAAATGAAGTCGTCGAAAGAGTTTTGGCATCATCCTTTTTACGGGGCCTACGTGATTCGATTGCACAAATGAGCGAAGAACATTCAAATGTATTGCATTCCTGCTCGGTTTCCTATGTGTGTGTTCCTTATATAAAAAAAAAAAAAGACATAAACAGGAGGCAAGCAAGCACATAAAGGCAGCCAGTGCCAAGTTGACCAAGTTGAAGACAACAAAAACATTGAGGTAAACGGCTAACACAGGTAAGAATCTGGGGGAACGACGGGGAACACACAGGTGAATGCCACACGGCATTCACGGGACAGAAGGAAAAAAGACCAAAGAAGGAAAACAAGTAAAATGAAATTAAATTTGTAAACAAACTATCAATCAACCTCAATGAAGCCGACACTCTCGCACACAGCACAGTCAAATGAGTAGAATAAATACAAGCAGCAGATCCCTCAGATACAGATACGGCCAGACAGCAGTTGAAGTGGCCCATCAAAGCTGCGTGATTGTGATTGCTGTGGCTGTGGGCAGGAAATGCGCTTTTTTGACTACGGCAAACTAATGGCGGGTAAGATCTACGAGCCCTAACCCTTGGCTGCAGGTTACCAAAGGTTTTAACCAATGATGAATGGCCAATGGCTGGGAATGGAAACACAAAGATTCCGACACACAGTAGCCACAAAATGCTGTGTATCTTGCGCCATTTACTTTGACAATTTAATCTACACTTTACACTGTCCAACCAAACAAATAATTAAATGCAGACGTAGAACGACTTTTTCTTAGGCAACACTGTCTTTTAACCCTTTGCCAACTACTCCCTGTGCGCCAGACGAAAACCAATTATAAAATCTGGCTTATAAACAATGCCCTAGACCGAGATACATACATATGTATATAGAGGGAGATAATACGATAAGTCCCAGCTGCGACTGCAGAGCCCTTCTCATTGTCGACATCGTCTGTCTGGGTGGGTTGGAGTTTTCCCATAAGTGACTTTTACTTTTCTCCAGCAAAATGCAATTAAACGCAAGCTTGCTTTCCTCGCTCACTCTCGATTCGCGACAATTTTCCCTTCTTTTTGTCCCAGTATTAAATGTATCTGTGTGCCTCAGCTTGGGTCAATGGCTTTTGTTGAATGGAAAGTGTGAACACTTTGCCTCCTACTCTTATTGATTCGACTGTGTAGAAGAGGTTATGGGGATTTTTAGTTTTTTTACAGGCAAAAACCCTAAATTAAAATAATGTTACGGGGAAGACTACTACAACTTCATTTCCTAAAGGGGAAGACTTTTAAAACACGGAACTATAAAATAACGCTTATGACCAAAAACATGTCTATTTAATCGTTTATAAAAGCAGAAAATTAAATTTAACGAGTAAGAAAGCTACAGTATGTTTGCCTGTGAGATAGCCGGTACCAAAAGCTTCGCTCATCAAGGTAACATATAATATAAATAGTATAATTATGGCCATATAAAACAAAAAGCTAAGTCTGCCGCTGATGTGCATAACCTCGCCATATGTAGGATATTCGTTTTTTGTAAACTTGGCTATGGCCTTGTTGCGTAATTTCGCTAAATCGAGAAAGATGCAAATTCGTGCCTAAACGAGAATGGGTAAAAGTGCTCGCATTAGTCTCATTTTTATCGAGCTTTTTCCACACAAATAGAAATAGGGAGAAACGCAAACAGAAACAGAACTAAACAATATAAAGGCAATACAAATAGATAATAATAAACAAACAAGGCTGGCTGCCTTGGTATCCATAAACGGAACGGGCAATATCATAGAGATACAGATGGAAGTGTTCATAGAAGTAAAACGCAACATTACAGTCAAGAGTCGCCATCACCATCGGGTTATCTCTACATTTCAATATTTATTTTATATTTTACGTTTGACTAATACATACATTTGAACACTTCTATGCACTTGACACACAAATGGTACAAGATTTTTCTTCCATTTATTTCGTTTTTCTCCTTTTGAATGTCTGGGCTTTTGGACAAGTTCAGGAATTAATTTGGAGTCGACATTTTTCAGAACGTGAAGTTTAGACAGGTCATTGAATTCCGATATATTATTTACTTTTTTATTTTGCTTTCAACATATTTGAATATTAACAGCAACTATTACTAAGCAAAGATACATTTGAATATGTGTAGGTACTGTTGGGAACCGGGTATCTCACAGCCGTGGCACTCGACTAAAAGAGCTCATTCTTGTTTTATTTATATATTCCCATCATCAATCTCATTCTCCCCGCTACCGCTATAATTCTGTGGCCGGCGAACCATTAAAAACGCCAGTTCGTTGGCCCACTTCAGCGGCAGCTCAACACAGTCAACAATGTCCGCCAACAGAATGCCTAAAATAAATGTGTTTTTAATTAAATGCCTTTTCTCTAGTCAGAACAGAACAGACGGCAAAAAGCTGGACAAAGGTAAGAATTAAAGATGCGGGTACGTGTATCTACCGCCCGTCAAATATACCTGAGTCCATCTCCCTGGCCTCTACTCCCAACAGCCAGTACGTGCTGGTTCTCAGTATTTTTTTTTTTGTTTTTTTCAGCCAGGGAAGGCGTGAATTTTCCAATGTTATTAGGGATACATACAATGCTTGTATGAGAGACGCCATCTCAGAATTCACAAAAGAGTATAAATTTATACTTTCCTCTCACACATTAAAAAAAAAGTCTCCAATGCTTACAAAAATGATAGTTACGCGCGCTCGGCATACTAAACATATGCGCCACCCTCGCCGCACACAAATACTTTCTGTGTATCTGCAAGGTAGCAACAGGTGCACATGCTTTTGTGGCCGTTCCAAAAACAAAAACGCGGCATTTACGTTTGCTTTTCCTCCCGCCATTGTATATTTAACTGATGGCTATTGATTGGGTTTTCCGCTGCTCTGTTTACTAGCATCAATTTGCTAATTGTCCCTTTCGCTTTCGGCCTCGATTTGACCGGCTTATTGTTGTATATGGTGGATAGCTGTGGTTCTAGCTGTGACCACATCTAGTTTTGTGCATTCGCTGGAATTTCACACTGCAACTGGTTTTGGGTCAAGGTAAGAATGAGAGTTTGTGGGCTATGCACTGCAAATTCAATATTCTCAATTGATGGACAGCTGGCTAGTTGAATATCAATATTTGACGGATTGATTGACGGACTGATAGGAGCAGATTGACAGGGCGTAAGATCAAATGGAAATGCATAGCCATGTTGAATTTATTCAACAAAAATACCGAAATATTGCCACAAGCAAAGCTTTTAGTTGTTGAAAAATTGTTCCCTTTTTTGCAGATCCTAGAAAACTTTTAATCGCCCTGCAAACCAAATTAATTATTAAATACGTTTCAATAGAAATCAAGTTAAAACGAACTCCACAGCCATATCTAGAGCATAATGCCTAAGGAATAATATTTAAATAAATTAACCGGTTCGTCGATTTTATGATTGAAAAAGGTGTTGAATGTTTTTAGCATTCCGAGAGCGAAACCAGTTTACCAACAGGCACAAAATCAGAGGCCGAAGCTGAACATATTTAATATTTTTCTGCTAGAAAACAGCATGATTACGCTGGGCTCTGGGCAAGATTGTATTTAAGAAATAGCAATGGAGCGGGGCTTAAAAAGCAACAGAGTTGCGTTTGATTAACCAAAGACCAAAGTCCACGACGATAAAAAGTTACGAGTGCCTTTGTTTCCCGCACCAGACAAAATATTAAAGCGAACTAAACCCTGATACAAACGAAAAGGCAGCGGATATGAGTTGTTGTTCTCATGTTTTTATCAAAGCGTAAAGTATTACAAAAGGAACTTGACATGAGCATGCGGTACAGTTGCGGTCAAGATACAAGCACTATAGACTTCTGCGGGGCAAAATAAACTGAATCTTGATAGGAAACCCTTTGGCTGGGAGTTAAACTTAAAATTCGGGGTGTTCTGAGTGTTCGGAGAGATTCTGAATTTCGCGTGTGTATCTTGGGACAAACACTTTTACTTTTCTGCATTTGAAAGTGACACAAAGACGTGGAGTCGGGGCGTGGCAAGGACCCCATAATCGCAGTCTAGTCCAATGATCCCCTCTCCACTACTCTTTGCCAAAACCCCACCAAGACGTGAGATGTCTGCGAATGCCATGTGCCGACGTGATTGGAACGGCAAGAGATATATCCGCACCGGGTTTCCTTTCCTCTAACCCGGGACTCCCAGCCACCTCTCTACTTACGCCGCCACGTCTCTGTTTGAATCGTTGCCACTTTTTCTTTCGGGTTCTTCTTAGTTCTTGGTTCTTTTGTCTCCGCCCGTTGTCTGTCGTCTGTTGCTTCCTAAATGTGCTCTTCCTGCACAATGTTTTTTTGGCTGCTGCTTCTGTGTAGACACGCGCAGCTCTGCTTACTTTTATTCTCTCGGCTTGTTTATAAATTGAAATTTTTATGGCTGCTTGGGTTGGTTGGCTGGGCAAACCCACAACACGAAACCGAAAGTCCATTGCCTTTTCTAAAGTACACGAACACATGCACTGTAGGTCCTTGAGAATAGCTGTCGACACGACCCCTTCGCAGTGCCGCGTTGTTAATAACTGAAAGAGCATAGCCATTTGCGTCGCAGATACTTTTGTATCTTTGTTTATGCACGGCATGCGCATCTCGGCTAGATGTCTGCATACTATATATCCCAAATTCCTGGGCAGCTAAGCTATTCCATTTCTGACGCCTTGCTGCGAGTGCATCCGATTCTGCACCCGGTCTAGCCCTAGCTCCCATGCAGTCGCCTTTTTATTTTTGTACACCTCCCTGACATATGTTTCGAATTCGAGAACTCATTTTGTGTGTCAGTGACGACTGAAAGATAGGGAAGGGGACGGAGCGTGTTTTCCTGTGGGAAATCTCGTTAGATAACATTTTCGGCTGCCAGTGGGTCTGGTCATCGGCTCCCCTTTATCGCTCCGATGGTAACAGATAACATATATCGATTGAGATTCAAGCTAAGAGGGAACAATGGCCTGAAGGCCATTCGAATATATTTCGTTTGGCTGCAGTCACTCATGTATGTATGTATCTATGTACATATATATAGTTTAAAAAATAATGACTCATGACCAATTTCGCTCAAAGTGAAATTCCAATGCCTTGGCCCAGACATTGTTCAACTCATAATTATTATTAATATTCTTGAGAACACACAGCAGACGGCCAACAGAAGTGGATAATTTCGTCTGGTCTTTATTATTAATTATACCCGATACTCGTAGAGCAAGACATTCTCGTTTCTTTTGATTTTCAAGAACACGACAAAGTTGAAACATAAATATTTTTACGCCGCCTTAATGAACGTAAATACTATTAGTAATTGAACTCAATAGATTCCTTACATTCCTTGCAATTTTAAATTACTATTAAAATCATTTAATTCTTTAATAAAAATAAAATGTCTTCTTAAATATTGAAACACAAAAAAGTAATTATTTCATTATACATAAAAGAGAAAAAGAAGATGTCGTGTTTTTTGTTATTTATTAGTACGCTTTGGCGCCAGATTTTAGAGAGCTATTCTCTTTATAAATGTGAGAATGTACATATATGTACATACATATATATAGACAAATACATACATATATAGTATATATATATATTTTTGGTTTTGCTTTGCTTTTGCATTTGTTTATTTTATTGACAACAGCGAGCCAAACTAGGGAGCGGCGATTTCTCCATGTGTCTCGAATATAAATAAATAAAGATGATGTAGCGCTAAGCTAAAATGTTGCAAAAATGTTTGTTTTAGATGCTGCTTTGAGTTGTGCTATGTTTAGAGATGAGATTGGTCTTAAGTCTTTCAGATTAAAATTAAATAATAATGAAAACAATTTAAAATTGCACTATGTAGTTTTTCACAGTATTTTCCACATTTGAGGGGTTAGATTCGACTAAACTAGGCCCCTCTTAAAATCTTCGGACAGGTCATAAAATATTTTAAGGTCGCTTTCCTAGCGGCTAATTTATCTGAGTTCTATGACTGAGTTTTTGTGTTTTTTTCCCATTTTTTTGTTGTTCCGAGGCTTGTGATGGTGCACACACTTAAGCATCCACTATAGAGCAGCTACGACATACATAAATAACAACTGCCTACAGTAGGAACTGAATGCTTTTCCCCATTCTGTATTTTATTCGTCCAGAATAGAGCTATTTTAAAAGAGTAAATAAAAAAGAAAATCGAGAGTCCACATATCAAATCTGGAACCGAATCTTTGTTGACACCTATGGCGAGATTAAACTGGCTGTTGCGGATGTCTACTTTAAGTCGATCTATAATAAAACTAGAGAACTAGAACAAATATTGGCGAATCGTTCCTAATACAGCTGAAACATATTTAAAACATGTTTTAAACATATGTATATGGCTACTAGATATATGTATATATATATTATTTCTTTTACCATTTGCGAGTTCTTCACCTCAACACAATAGTGTTTCTCTTATATTTTCCTTGCTTGCCTAGAACTTGTTTTAGCTCCAAGAACCTTTTTCCTCCGCTCTGTGGCTTAATGGCAAACCATTTACAGCGATACTTAAAAATCGAGGACTTTCAGAAAGAATGAGACTCGCGAGAAATCCCTCTGAAAACCCCATTGACACACAAACCGTATAATGGACGAAGGGGGAGTGCTCTAAAAGCCAACCCCTACCCTCTCCACCATATTTGCCATCGCAACGGCTAAGGGTTACTACAAATTTCTACTATTTGTATCAAGGCACTAGTTTTCCGAGTGAATCAGCGATGGGAATGATTCATACGCGAACTATTATTGAGAGACATCTACAAGTGTTCGATCTGACTTGTACTGAAATCGCACATGTTACTTGTTACAAGCCAAATAGGCGCTTGGTGGGGAGTGGCAAAGATATATTTATACAATGGAACGACAAGCGGGAGAACTGCATAATTAAGCGAAGGGGTCAACGGAATCGAAAGGAATGCCTGCGGGCTCTCTCACCAGCAAGGGAAAAACAAGTTTCATACAAAAGCTAATTACGCGTCATTCGAAAAGCGATGCTAAGTAAGGTACACAGGAAAATAAGCAATGTATGTATTTGTCAATGAGATCCCCAGTACCCAACGGTGGAAACAAATATTAATAATACTTAAAAATAAGTTCAATTTAAAAATTAATCGCCTTACTTTTACAAACATATCAACGAATCATTTATTATAAGTAACTAATAAAATATTTAATACAGGAGTACCAACATAATCCATATAGCTGCTAAAAATCAAAAATTCTGATATATTTTCAGCTTAAATTTGTCCAATATTCCATCTCAAAATTGGTCGCAATGCGAATTGCTTATTTTTTCGTTTTAAAATTTGTTCTTTATACTTGTAAGGCATATACAAAAATAACCATTGTAGTTACTAACCTACTACAACTACATTTTTTTGTATTAAAATAAGTACTTTTGAAGTGTATTCATCGATGTTTCTGTACAATACTTATGGAAGTGAGTAGCAAGGGAGAGAGGAACAAAGCTGCAAGAAGAAAGCTGCAAATGAGTAAATCAAATGCCAAGAATACATAAACACAGTACAGTTAGGCAGGCTAACAACTTGTTGCACTTGCAATGTTGAGATGGCTTGGTGTTGTTTGAGGGACTGTCAGTCAGGGGGTCTGCTGGCCGACTCTGAGCTCCCGTCATTGTTCCCGAGAGCCTAGTGTGGCCCATTTGCATCTGCCACTTCTCTGGCGCATTGCAGTTTAGATGAAATTGCCTAGATAGCTCTACACACAGGCGCAAGAGATATGTATATGGCGCTCGCATTCGCAACTTACTCCAATGACTCATGTTTTGCCTCACTCCGACCGTGCTTATGACGCACTCAGTCCACACTAGAGTGGACCGAAATCCATAGCCCAGGGCCTGGTCACAGGAGTTGCAAGCTGGAGCCGAGGCAAGCCCCAATCACAAAGTGCCTCGCCTTGTCTGCATAAATCAGAAAGTAGATAAAGAAAATTGCAACTACATTTTACGGACAGCAAACTGCCACTGCAAAGAGACAAACAGCCATTCCGGGGACGATAAGTGAACCGCATATAGAGATATTAGCGGTTCTCTAAGTGCCCCACGACGGGGTACACCCATAGGGCCCAGGCGGGAGGGGATCTTTGAGGAGAGGGCATTCGGACGGAAGTTTACACTGTGAAGGCGAGTCAAGCCGGAGTAAGACGAACTCAATGGTAGCTTATTGTGAACAAAATGCTCAATATTCCCCAATCAGAGCTTACCGAAGAGGTTCGCAAAGAAAACTCATAAAAAGCAGCCCCTTAAGAGCTCTCTTAAAGGCCTTCGATTAGAACGCATCGATTAAGCATTTCTTACTAGCTTTAATAATATTTGGGCTCGGTCTGAAACAAAAATACTAGCGCTTGGAAATAAATTATATAAATAAATAAAATAAAACAATGCCAGCCAATAACAAAAGCACAGGTTACAAATTCCACAATAACACTTTACCGAATGTGTGCAAGGCAAACACACAGCAAAATAACTAAACACATTAACGGAAAAAACAACACAAAAAATGGCAATAAATTAATTTAATGGCGAGGAAAGCAACGGAGACCCGGACAAGTGTGCAAGTGCAAAACTCCAGAGCAGCAGAAGCTGCTTTAATTGCTTAAGTACGGGCAAAGTAAGGGCAATTGGTACTATATATAGGGGCATCGATCGGTCATCGATCTTCGTTCGCTTAAGTTGACAAAGACATTTCCCCAAACAGTAAAGTCATCAATGCTTGTCGGCTCAAAGGTTAAATTAAGGCTGCTTCTCATTTATATTAGTTTCGATTCTCGATTTAATTTATTTCATGGTACAACCGATAGCCCATTTGAAAAAATAATTCTTTTAAAGCCCATGTAACCATAAAATTGGCTGGAAAATCACAATAAAACATGGTTGGTTTTAGCGCCATATGCATGAGAAATATTCCAACCATAAACCGATGTCTTTCTCCTTTCAAACCGCTCTTTCCTAAACTCATTGCACGCGAAACCCAGTCGAAAACTAATCTTTTCCTATCGGGTTTTGGGTAAAATTAGCATTTGCCCACGCCGCCTGGCAGCAGCTGCTCGCGTGCGGAGGAGGAGGGTCCGAGGACCTAGCTTGCCATTCCCAGTTTACTTTACGAGAACAGATGGCACTTCTAGGTCTGGGTTTGTAGGACTATGGTCTTTTGACTGCATTAATAAACAAGACCATTTCTTTTATGTCCAGGGGGGCGAGTTTAAAATAAAGAAATTGAAAGACTCTTTAACTAACTTAATTTCCCCTTAGCAAAAACGTTTAATTAGGTATATTACAACCTCCTGCGTTGCTAGCATGACTCATAATAGTAGTTGCCCGCTTTTATTAAAGTACATATTCTACATTTTATGCTCTGCAGTTGATTTCACTCTCGAAAAGTGCACCACTCAAAATTCACCTCCCTGCCACCCAATACGAGTCCGTCTGGCGACAGGAGCAATTAACCGGGGTCTGAACGGCTGTTTTGAAGGGCTGCCGTGTCCCAAAGACGCCTTGCCCTGCCTTGCCCTTCCAACTGCTGGGGGAGTATTGTTACATGGCTAAGTTTTTATTGTCTGCCGGGGGCATAGATGCATACATAAAGTATCTATAGTATATTGCGGTGCGTTGAAGTCGTGCAGTCGGAGAGAGAGAGAGGGGGGCTTGGTCTTTTGGGACTGAGGGTACACCAGACTGGCTAGGGATAGGTTACGTGCCGTGTCCGTGGGCCATTAAATTAAGTATACGCTCGCTTTGATGGCCTTTTCCGACTTTATAGATTTATGAAATGAGAGGTGTTTGAGAGGGAGAGATCCTAGGAAAACTACCTCTTAATTGTTTCAAGCATGAAGTAAGCTCTGAGCGCAATGAGACAGACAGATAATGATATATTCAGATGGGCCTCCGAGTAATCGGAGCCCAATCGTTGCCCAATCGTATGTTTCGGAAAACACGTGCAGTGTGAAAACTAATTTGTTTTCACAATCGTAAGTTCGTGTTTGTTGCGCATTTTGGTTTCAATCGCCGCCCCGCACAAACACAAAGTGCAATGAGATCTCATTGGCGACTTTTTAATTGATTTGGAAGTGCGCAGCAGTGTTTGTGAAGGGAAATCCGCAACGTGTTGACGCCTTTGACAGGCCGACCGATATGCAACCCGATGCAAATTGCTTGTTGTTTTGATGTCAGTTTTAGCGAAAAATGCCCAAGTTCAAAAGGTTTTAGGAAAAACGTGCTGCGTTTTATTTACAAGCGATTGTGGATTGTTGACTAAAAAACGAGAAAATACATTTACTTTCTTGCGGTGAAAATAATAAGTAAAACATGTGAGGAGACTTTGATCTTTTATATTCTACAGACTGCATTGTAATTCAACGTTTTTACAATCACTTTTCTTTATATTACGAATTTTTTAATGTGTTAGTATTTAACTGATTAAAAACATTTTGAAATCAGGGCTGTCCACAAAATAAAACATTTAATCTTTATGTCTTCTACACTCATGTTTTGAGTGATCAATTCGTGTAATTTGCTTAAAACCTCTTTATGAATTCTCTTTAAAGATTCAGAAACTTGATTTCTTGTCAAGTAACTTTTATTTTTAGTGTTTTTCTCTTCATTCTAAGACCATATAATCATCTTCTAAATATACGGTAGCTTTGTCAAAATGTTTTCTAAAACGATCATTCATAATATTTAACTCTGTACTTATAATATCATAATTTTTTATTAACCCTAGATATTAAGTAATATCAATATATTATTAGGGAAACAGAAAATGGGGCTAATATATCAGAGGCAACTTTCCTTAAGTAATCATACCATTTTCAATCCCTTCGCTTACAGCTTAAAGTTCGTAGATTAGAACCTTTCTTAATTAATATAAATATTAGGTTATTTAATTAAGATATCAATTACTTAGTTAAAAGCCACCAAATAGTTTATGATATTACTAAACCTTTCGATGACATAGAAAGAATGTTAATGAAAATGCAAAACATTTTAAATTTCTGGAACTGCCGTTGTGAAAGCTAGCTTATATTGTATATCATTAGAAAAGCTCATTTTTCACATTAAAATTAGTATTATCTGATCTCAGGCCATTATATTAGTAAGCCCTAAGTAATGTATGCTTTAAAAATATATGTTATAAACACAAAATTTGTGAAACCTGGTTTAAAACCGAACCCCTTTCCCATCAATCGCTTGGGTTCGAACCTCTAACCTTGAAGCTAAAATTGCACGGGTTAACAGATCTGATCGAAATACAGAAAAAAAGCATTATAAAAAATATCTAAGGTCGATTACGAAATAAATGTATACTATTTACATTTTTCCAAGCGCAAGTTTCAATGTAGAATTTTCCTTGAACTCAAGCACAGCCAACAATACTTATGTTGCTGACTCAATATATATATATATATGTATGTACATATGTATATATACATACATAGTACAAACATATATAAAACATTTTCAGAACACTTGCCGTCTAAGAATTTGAAGCTTCTCGACAAAGTCACAGACTGTTTAAATTACACGTAACCGAGGTTGTTTTCATATCTGGCTTAGTCTTTGAATGGACGGATGGGTTTTGGTTTTGGATTACCATTATGGAAAACGATCCTTGGCTCATGCAAATTAAAAAGAGAATATATAGGAATGTGTGTACTATATAATTGGTGTAGGTAGTAATATGAGGCTGTACCTTTTAAAATATGAAATACTTCAGTATGGAACTGCATTTATTTCGGGAGCATTTACCTAAAAATTTCGCACAGAAAACCTACTCGGTTACCACAGAGATAACTTTTACACCTGCCGACTTCTACACATATTCTGGTGGTGTTCCCCCATTTATGACCTCCTCCATCGAACCGAACCACACGTGCCCGACCTGGGGTAATGGACATTTCAGCAAAGCGACCATAGGTGGGTTCCTAGGAGTGCAACTGGCTGTGTGTCGTGCATTTGCATTAAATGTTAATGTTGAAATGCAATTATTTTCGCACATGCAAGCGCTCAGCGCTCAGCGACCCGGGGCAACGCGCATTAAGACCGGGACGCATGTTTGTTGACAATTAATGCCTGGTTTTTCTTGCAGCTATTGCTGCAGCTGAAACAGGGCGGTGTCTCTGGTCTAAAAATGGCCTGTGCAATGTGTGTGTGTATGGACCCAATTTCGCATTAATTTCCGCATAACTCGGACAGACAGGCACAGGAACGAAACCGAATAACAAGCCCCGTGGAAACTATGGAACTCAGATCAACGTCATTGGTCGGTCAGTGGTAACCCCTTTTGTGACCAGAACTTAAACGAACGCATCCGCTGAGGCGTGATCTGCTCAGCTCTTCCTCTTGGCTGGCAGCACAAAAAATATTCCAATCATGTATATGCTGTTCTTATATAAATGGAGGAACTTTGGCTGCACTAACTAAATAAAAGAAATATTATTGTTACAAACAGTTCTTATAATAAATACACCAGTTACCACAAAAACAGTGAACTCTTTTGCAATTATGACTAAATTTGACCCACAGTATGCTATCGTTATCATAAGTATGGGTAAATAGTAGTAACTTTATCTGTAAACGCGATTCTAATCGACATTTGTACAACACACATTCAACGTATTCTGCTTCCAGCAGATTAGATACCAGGATAATCGTTTGACTACCTACTTCCGGCTCCCTTGTCTATGTAAATTATTCATTTTTCTACGCTATCTATCCGCAATAAGATTAGATTGAAATGATCGGGCATAATTCCTCCCATCTGACCACAACTAAAACTTTTAATCAAGTTTCACATTTTTCGTATTCTTCAAAACCGGAAAGGTCCACCAAGATTTCTCCTGGAACGAAGGAGTGGAAGCAATAAAGGACAAAAACGCCCGACACATTATTTCAGTGTCAAGGGGGAGTATTGATTTTCTGTTAGCTTTTTATTCAGCGAAACTCAAAGATACACTTGCCCTGCACAATGCGAAAATACTTCTTGTTGGCTATTTTGGCTGTTGGTGGGGACTGAGTACTGTATATTGGCCCCAAAACAGCAACGGACTCGGAAACGCGCGCCGCCATTGCATTCTTGGCACCATCACCACGAATAGAAACGCTGGCAGCTCGCGGGCCTCTCATCCGACCCATTCCCCCAAGGCATACATACAAACATATGTACGTATAGCATGACCCAAGTTGACTTGTAGTTCTGTGTGTTTTTTTGGCATGTTTCATTGGCAGGCGCGCTTAAAATATGCAGAAAAAGTCGCGCAGCAGGTGGAAGGGCTGCGAATCGGAGGAGTGGAGTGGCGTCGAGTGGGGTACTGCTATAGTAAACTAAACACCCATTTTTCAATTGCTCCCGTACGGCATTTTATTGTCCGCTCGCCTGATAGAACAAGTACAATGCACCACCTACATATCTCGAGCAATGGGAGCCGGACAAGGGGAAGCCCTTTCCTCGAAATATCACACTGCAATGACGTACCAAAGGAACATCCAGTAAACTCGGTCTGTATTTATTGGGAGTCCCAACTTTGAGCCACGGATAGCTTCGAATTGGGTGGACATGCTCGCACTGCAAAGCTGATTAGTTTCGGATTTATTTCATTCTCTTCTCACCTTTCAGATATTCTGGGTACAGTTTAAATACAAATAAAACAAAAAATGGTGTTTTAAAATGAAGCTAATGGAAATTAACGAAAACTAATATAAGTACGAAATCTTATTTTTAGCAAGTCTTTATTATGATCCCATGAGAAGGAAGAGCATAAAAAAGGTTTCATTAAATTGGTGATAAGTTGTCACTCCGAAATGCAACTATATTTGTAAACACAGACAAATATCGACGCCCTTCTAAGGTATTGCTGAGGCATTAAGCAAACTTAATCTTTAAATATTCAACAACCGCTATAAATTGCCAAATTGAGCAAAACAATCAAACAGAAAGGCAATCAACTTTTAAAAATTCCATTTATGTGTATTTCTGTAC
Source organism: Drosophila parvula (assembly GCA_018904695.1). Classification (NCBI taxonomy): domain Eukaryota; kingdom Metazoa; phylum Arthropoda; class Insecta; order Diptera; family Drosophilidae; genus Drosophila; species Drosophila parvula. Next base: position 40,832 of record JAEIIG010033043.1, on the reverse strand, counting down.
TGCTGACATTTAAACAAATAAAAAATCAGAATAAATTGCGTCAGCGCGGCGAACAGAACAAACAAAACGTATTGATAATTTGGCCGGAGTCAGACAATTATTGATAAAGGTAAATAGACGCCAGCACACACTACGCCGACGTCACGAATTGCAGCCACATTTTATCAGCGGTAGACGGATGATAAAATAAAATAAATATATTATTCAACGCTGACTAATAATAATAATCTATTATTTCATATTAATTATTACACATAACTCAACTGCCAATGACGCTCGCGGCTTTTGTACTTGTAAATTGCTTGACACAAAATATATGTGGAGGAAAGAAAGTTAACAATCATGAGGCTGGCATATATTTACATGGAATATTCCGATGATTCAGTTGTATCTCTTTGTTTGCACGATGTAGCTTCCTGGCAGCTCAATTCACTCTCTTATTTTCGCACTATTGAACCTGATAAGCCGACACCTTATCAGTGGAATTCGGAGGTCGTTTTTCGACTCTTTGCTTTAGGCAAACTTAATTTTTGCACTTGATTAGGCCAGCGTATTCAACGCAATGGAAACCTCACATAAATACACCCACCATCACTTATTTATTTCAAATTTGTAAATTTGAAAAAATTTCCGTCGTTCCACTTTCTGTAGTGTATTTTATATTATTTGTATTTTATTTATTATTTATTTTTTTTTTTTTAATTTTTGGCACTTGCGAAGCGGGAGAATGCAAACAAAAAGCGAAAAGAAAAATGTTGTTTCAGTTTGAAAGGCCGCGCGCACTCCGAACGATCCGTATCCGTCAGGCCGAGTTTTCTCTTTAATTTACCCGACAGCGAGTGGAAACGTTAACAGGGCACATTCGTTTACGTTAGCGGTTAACATTCTGTCAGTGTTGTCACAATTTCTATCTCAAAAATAGCTAATCGAATTAAATTTTTTTTTTTTTTATTTGAGGAATGTTTACATTAAAGATTTGTGAAAAGTAACTTCCTTGAGGGCCAAAATGCAATGCTATCATAAAACAAATTATGACGCCTTAAAGTCCATTAACTTGAAATAATAAAGTTCTTAACTAACTTTAAAAATGAGTTTAAACCATATAAAATGGATTGTTATACTTCGTGATTAGTAAATTAAAATTAAAAATTAGATACATATTATAGGGCTAATTTTCTTTCAGATTACACCCTGAAATATGGGTTTCGAGAGATTCATGTTGGCGGAAGCTCCACTACCGATGTAGTGCGCAGCGACAGGCCCTCCAATGCGATTACACAGGAAAATGTAAAAAATTATAAACATGTTGATTGTTGTTGTTAAACATTGTAGAGTTGAGCTTTTTGTGGCATTTTATATATATTCATAAATAAATATTTGTCAATATGCATACATACGAGCTAGCGTACTAAATTATTTATTTTCTTACAAAATAAAAAACTAACTAAATACAAGGCTTCACGTTCACTTTAAAACGGCTAGAGTGGCATCACAGTTTCCGGTTAAAGTGCGCAAATGTTATTGTTAGCGGGTACGGAGAGCGAAACAGACGGCGAACGCATCCAACTCTCTTATTTCTTCTCTCTTCGCTCGCCGACTATAAAATATTTTCGACTAAATATAAAACTGTTGTACGACGAGCTCGGCACAGCTGATTAGCCTGCGACTACAACAAGTGGCTCTAAGAGAGCAAGATAGAGAGGAAACGTGTGGACATGAGCAAGAGTATTTAAATCGACAGTCGCACAATGGGGCCCGCAGAACAAATAAGGTAGAAAAAAATAAAACAATAAATAATAATATCTAACGCATTAAAAAAATGTGGTATTGCGCCACTTAGTTTTTGCGGAGAAGTAAGATTTTTAAAATGATTTCGCATCCTACATATATACATATGTACATATGTATTTCAAAGAAAGCCCCAGTGATTTTTTATGTTTTTAGACGTAAGAGTATCTGAGAAAAATGATGTAATACCAAGAATGGACCGATTCTCCAATAAAAACAACCAACGCTAAAAAAAAGGTTATAAAAGTATGTTTATAGGGAAAATATTAAATTTAACAGATTTTACATTTACTCATAACACATTTTGAAATATTTTAATGCAAAGTCGAAAATCTGCAAAAGTTCTGCTTTTAACATTAATACTGCACTTTTTTAAATTTTTTTCTTAAAGAAAGAAAGACGTGCGACATTAAAAAATAGCATTTGTTCTGCATCTAAAGTTTTGGAACAGGAAGCATCCAATATTGTGCCCAAACATATAATCACACCTAATTTAATACAAAAAATAAAAATAGGTTGAACACATCAATGTTTCGAAAATGTTTAAAAGCTTGAACTTTTTTGTAAAATAATTTTTATTTAATGTAGATGGATAAAGTCAATGAAAAAGCAAATCTAACTGCAAATAACGGAGACAAAATATAAATAATGACGAAACAAAAATGCAAATGTATAGATAAAAAACAAGGTAAGAATGCAAAAAGCTAGACACACGTGAAAACAGCCTGGTTAAAGGTAATGACAAAATAATTTAAGAAATACAAAAATATTATCGCATCCGAAACCTTTCGAAAACATTGTTTTTGATTTTAATGAAAATATTTCAATAAGTGTGAAATTACTGTAAAAAAATACAATAATTTGACTATATAATAAAGCTTAATGCATAAATTCATCATATGCTCATCTAATTTATTTAAAACGTAAGTAACAACATAGAAATTATGATGGAAGAAAATGTCGTGTGCTACAGTGATTCAATTAAAAAAAATACATTATTTCATTATTTAATTCAAATTAATTGCATTAACAAGTGCCAGAAATCTATCTTAGCACGAATTATAGGGCCAAATTTTAATGAAGACTTGCGTACAAATGTAGAATTCGACATAGAATTGCCCATATGTTGATAAATAAAGAACTTATTTTCATGATCGTTCCCATGGTAGAAGTAGTAGTACTAAGTAGTGTTATTTTTATATAACTAAAATCGCAATTCTAATATTTAAAAAATCATCTATGTATTTCGCGGAGTAGATGAAAATATGTTGAAAAACTGCGAAGTTATATTTCCATATTATTTTTTCGATAAGGTTTATGTTACTGCGGTCCAATCTGGCCCGTCTCAACCTATTTACTACCTGTAATATCAGCTGTTGATTCTGATAAAGAATTTTTAACATATAATATATAAATTCTAGAATAAATAATAAAGTCTAGAATTAGAAAATCGAAGTCTACGAACTTTTCGATGCTGATTTAATAATTTCGTCTAATTACAGTTCGTTTAATACTTTCCAATTACAAACTATGTATTTAAATATATATGTATTATGCTTATGTATTTAATGGGTTTTCACAATACACACACGCAATTTCACTAAATGAGCTGCCAAAGTTGCAATGGTACATTGACATGGGCGGATGTCATTATCATTTAGCCTGCTCCTGTTTTTGCATAAGCACATGATATTGAAACACGTGAGAACTAAGTGAGCCCATTTGCATGCAGACGCCATAAACCGCAGTAGTTGTCCCGTCCCCGTCCCACCGTTCCCCATACCTTGTTCTCTATTCCCCTGTGACCGTACCCCGTTAGTTGTACCACCTTTCATTTGTGTTTTCTGTTGGCTCTGACTTCGATTAGTTTCCCTTGGCCAATGGCCATTGTTCAGAGTCCAGAGAGGTAAAAGCAGCGGGTAAGAACAGAGTAATGGCAGTGCAATGGCCATTGTTGCCACTCGTTCCCAGTCCGAGTCCCTTCCCGTTCCGTTCCTTTCCTTTCTGTCTCGTCCATTGCGCTCATATCCTCAAAGCAGACAACATAAATCAAAGACAAATTTGCACTTCAAGTGCGCTTTCAATAAGTTCGCCTCTTTGTTCTTGTTTAGTTTATGCTGCCCTTGCTGTTGCCCATAAATCATAATTTAAAGCCCGAGCGGAGGAGTTTAAGAATTTTATAATAAAACTCCATCATTTAACTTAAGTATTTTAAAGGTGAAGAATAAGCGCCAAAAGATGCTTCAAGAATCTTTTGTATTTTTCTTTTTTTTTTTTTTTTTTTGTACTAAGAGGGCAGGTTTTTCGGCTGACTGTTAAAATACTCGACAAAATGACAGCTGATTTTAGAAAGCCAACTAAAGAGTAAGCTTAGGTATTACAGCTGTTTTGTGTTTGGTCAATTCGGTATTTAGTAGCACACTGTTACTTTTATCGCCAAGGTAAATTAAAGGCACCGAGATACCTAATTTGAGTTCACGTTAAATGATAGCTGCCCGGCTCAGTAAAATTCAATAAGAGCATAATTTAAGAGAGGCAATTACAGATCCGATGACTAAATGCAAACAATAATAAACAGGAGTAACCGATGACGAACGAGAAGGAGAAATTTAAGCAGATACAACATTTATCACCCATAGCTGCCGTCCATGCATGAGAGGCGAGGCGCCTTATCACTTGAGCGACGCGAACTGATATGAGAAATTAAATATGCACGCCATCTTAGAAATCGTCAATGAGTCCCACAAGTAACATAGTCCGATAACTTTGGAATGTTGGAATGTCGTGAGTCACCCCTTGGCAATATTGACTATTTGTGCATGGAAGTAAGTGCTTAATTGCCGAGGCATTCATGAAGTATTTCCGAGGAATCAAAATAGAGACGCTACGATAGGTAGCGATAGGTATACACGATAGGTAGTATTTATATTGCTATATGCAGAAAAATATGGAATTAACTTTGTTTCAATACTGATTTGTTTCTTAAGATTATTCGCTAAAAAGGACTTGACATTTTACATGAATTCAAAGCATACGGTGGCGACCTCTAGCAAACAATCGCCCACATTTTTTAAGCTTGGCCACAGCCGCAAGTGTATGCGCCACTGCATAAAACTTTGCCCCAACATGGTCACATTTGTATTATTTTTAAGAACATTTCTTTTGATAATGAAGTTATTACATTTTCATTCGGATCACTTTTGTTGCTTTTCATGGTATAAAATACATAAAGTGTAAACCTTCTTCATGTTATAATTTTTGATTTAATTAAAGGTCGGAATCCTATGACCATCTAGTTCATTAGAAAATCAAACCTTTTAAATAAAGGGGCGTAAGGGTTTGTACTTTCGGAAATTCGATTTTTTGTTTTGTATTTTATTGTGGAACATTTCAAGAATATGTCCAAAGCATTTTATTTCGATAGAAAAGTTATTGTCTTAGTAATCTCCTGCTCTTCAACGGTCTAACTCTAACAATTGCGGGCTTTAAACGCGTTTTTTTTTTTCAAAACTTCTTTTTTAAAGAAAAAATTATTTTAAAATTAATTATTTTAAATTTATTTAAAATTATAAAATTTATAAAAATTATCAGAGAAAGTAGTGGTGAGTATTTCAGTTTAATTTGGCAAATTTAATTTGGTTTTTAATTTTAATATCATTTTCGGCTGAGTCATTGTTTATGCATATAAACATTTTCCCTATATTGCTAGAAGTGTCCTCAATAAAGTACAAAAGGTCAGAATAAAATAACTCAATCCATATTTAAGAAATAAATTCGGAGTCATTTTTTAACGTGTAATCCTTTTTTCTTTAAAATTATTTTATTTTTATTATCAGCTAAACTTTAATGTTCTTTCATTCAAGTACTATCCTTCCCTTTAATTTAGGTACATCATTTGTGTAATGCAGAAATGTAGTGTGAAGAGTGTGTTACTCCTCCTGACCGTTCCGTTGGTACATTTATTGCTGCTGCAACCCAAGCGAATTCGGATGCCGCAGCACACCACCCAAAAACGTAACCCAACTTAACCCAAAACCTGAACTCAGCTAATTGCTGAAAATTGAAACTAAAACCCGACACCCAGAACTCAGGCGCGAATAAATAGGGAACAGATTTGGTAATTTATGCATAAGCGGTGAACCGGCACAAGCGAGTCCAGGTAGTAGGGCTGAATATGTGCGATGTGGTGGCAGTTGCTGTGCCAGGTAAAAACAATATATTGGGATAGGTTTAAGTGAGGTGGCTCTCCTAGAAAAAGCGGTATAAATCATACGCCACCGGAATTTTGCGGACTTGGCAGAATTTCCAGGGAAATTCTTTAGCGGATTAGCGGTAATTCAATAAAGTCCCTGCATACATTTATATGTATGTATGTATGTGTTTGTTTAAAACTTGAACTAAAGTAAATTTTTGCGTTAACATACATACAACTTACACCCATCCTTAGCTCTATCAATTGTCTCAGATCGATCAGTTTATAATTTTAATATCCTTCTTAGCGAACTGCAGTAGTGTTTCTGCTTTTATTGTATGAATCTCTTAGTTGGGAATTATAATAATTTGTGACATATGATCAACAGGTACACATATGTAGTATATATGACTGATATCTCAATGATTCCATTTGCTTTGTCAAACACTCACCATAGCTCTACGCTTTCTCACTATCTTCCGATACAAGAACCTGTACATATCACTATACAGTAACAACTTGATATTAAATAATAAATAACAATTTAATCGCTTCCGATCACGTTTCTTAGTCCAAACACAAATATCGCACAGAAATCATAAAATGATATGCAAACAAAAATGATAACGACTCGACAATAATTGGCACCAATGAAAAAAAACAGCGCCGAGCGTGGTATTCGTGACGGATGACGGGACTGCCGACAGAGGAACGTCGGTATGTACTTGCTCCCGCGAAACGTCATTGATGACTAAGGCAGAGTCGCTGAGAGCTGTTATTATCTCAATATTCACTGTGTATTCGGAGACCGAGAGCAATCTATAATAAGGCAGGTAGACGCAAGATCACCGGACCGATGTCACGTGACTTGGTCATTGTAGCATTAGCATACGTGAATAAGTACATTTATTTATTATTAATTTGGAGAATACCTTCCTTATACTTGCAAAAAAGAGCACAACAAAAGTTATATTAGGGCCAAGCCCTTGTGTTTAAATAAATACATTTAAATAAATGTCACCACTGATTGTTTTACAGCTTTGTTTGTTTTTCTATTCAAATTTGTCTAAATATGTATGTATGTATGTATGTACTTTGCGAAATCAAGTGGCTCTCATGCTGTTTTGTCTCGTCGGGACAAAAGACAATGTGATAAAAAATAACAAGCGGCTCTAAAGTAAATGTCAACCACTAAAGTTCAAAGATGAGCCGAGAAACTGACTACAAAAAAAACTTTAAAACATAATAACGGTTCGTGCGCCTTTATTACACTGACCATTGAGCTGGCAAGTGTCTGAATACTTTTATCGAACAGTGCGGAATGCTAATGATGAAATGTCAACGACAACAGTAAAAGAAGAATAGAAAGGGAAGTACCGCTAAAAGTCACATCAAAGACAATACTATAAATTGACCAGAAATAAATGCGATGCAAGCTAATTGGCCAAAGCGAAATATTAAGAAACTAATTAGCTTCCAGAACGGTGCCAAAAAAAAGAAGAAGTGGCAGATGCCAAAGAGTGAGCATCGTATCAACCTAATTTCAGCTAGACAAGAAGATTTAATTGAGCTAGATTTTGATCTGAAAGCAGAGCTGTTAAATTATAGTTAAAGTCACGATTAGCTTTTATCACATTAAAATGGGCATTACTTAAATGTGTCATATCATCAGGGTGACCTCATTATATAATAAACTGTGAAGCATAATATTTCACTTTGATACTGATGATGCCTTTTGGTCTTCTTAGCATTCATCCGCTTGTTCCCTGGTCTTGGGTCACCAACTCACCTGTATTTCGAGCAAAAGTTCCTGCTTCCTGCGTCGCAGCTCAATAAGCAGTTTCTGCTGCTCCGGCGTTAGTTCTGCAAGATGGAGAGACGGGAAACAATGATTGTTTTGGGTTGTGCCTCCAGCTCTACATACATATGTACATATGTATATTAATATTTAGTTTTCTTGTTTGTAATTCGACAGCAACCACAACAACATTCCAGCAACACGCATGTAAATACGCCCACAGTCACAGACACAGACACAGACACACACACACACACAAACAGCAGCTGCATGCGATGCATGCGCAGGAGCGAGACAGCAGCTGTTCCTTAATCAATACTCAGTTTTCGTTAGTTAGCGTTTCTTCTTCACCGATTCGCTTCCATTTCGTAGCTGGAACACGCACAATGGGAGACTAATTGTGAAAATTGACTTATTAGCTCTAATTCGGCACTGCGGATTAAATTCGATTGAAGGCCAGGCCAGCAAATGAGAACGCACACACACACACACACGCAGCACACACCCATACACATATGCTATGTGCTTGTTGCTTCGTATAACTTTTTGTTTGGGACTCGCACTTGCCCACTTAACCATTTCTCTTTTTCAGTTCACTTCCAATCACTGGACAAATGTGGAATATCTCCATATTGCAGTTGCTCGCCTGCCTGATCTGATCTGTTTACCTGGCATCGAGAATTCACTCCGCCCCTTGGAAATAGCTCCATACGATCTGTTGTCGAAATTGTCCATTGCGCTTATCATTGTGGCGGCCACTCTACACACACTCTCGCGGTCAGGGCCCGAGCACTAATGGTGCATTATTTGCAAGTAAATCCACTAATTTCTGCGGGTTTTCATTGAACAATTGAACAAAAATTACAAGTTTTTAAAAATCAACAAAAAATTCTATCGCCATTTTCTTTCAGCTCTCAACTTAGCGATGTGTCCAATATTCGATAGTTAATGTACCAAAAAATACTGAACGCTGAGATTAGTATAAAAATATCGGTATTATGTGCATTTATGACAGAGCTGCCATCCTGATGGAAATACATCGTACGGAGGCTTTTCGATTACTAATTTTAAACAAACATTAATATATGTAACATTGTTTTTTTACGCTTTTTTTTATTAATTTCATATCACTTAATTCGAGTGTCGCAGTAGGCTAAGGTATATCATTCTTAGAAAAATTATGGTGTAAAATCAAATGAAATCAGACTTATCGATAACATAAAATAAATTACAAAAGTAATCAAATTAAGCACTATAGACAACAAAACATACATAGCCTTGGTAAAAACGTAAAACCGTACCAATTCCCCCCTTTACATGACTATCCATTCCAACAAGTGCGTCAGGTGGCAACGCCGCAATCATATGTGCGCATGTGAAAGATTTTTAATACTATTTCAAACAGCAGAATTCTAGAAAATTCGGTTTGCAATTCAGCGGAAATCGACTGGATCAAGACGCGAAAAGCACTGGAGGAACAAACCGCCCGCCGGCACAACGCATTTAATTCAAATAACTGCCAGGGACTCAGCAGGATTAAGCAATGGCCAAGTGGGGTGAAGGAGATCCGCGCTGGATTGTCGAGGAGCGCCCGGACGCCACCAACGTCAACAACTGGCACTGGACGGAAAAGAATGCAACGACCTGGTCCAAGGATCGTCTGCATCAGCTGTTCCAGGACTTGAAAATAGGCAAGTAGCGCCCGCGGCCAATTGCCTGTGATTCTAACCTAAAAACCTCGAACCGCAGCGCACAGCGACATCGAGTGTGTGGTAGACACCGTGGACAAGTGCACCGGCGAGGCCACTGTCAACAATCGCAAGGGCAAGCTCATTTTCTTCTACGAGTGGGAATTGGTGCTGAAGTGGACCGGGAAGCTGCTGAAGAACAGCGATTTGAGCCACAAGGGCAAGCTCACCATTCCCAATCTGTCCGAGGAGAACGACCTATCGGACGTGGAGATCACTGTGACCATCGACGAGTCCAACGACGAATCAGAGACCCTAAAGCAATTTATGTACAACGTGGGCCGGGAAAGTGTCCGCCAGCAACTGGGAGCCTACATCCGGGAGTTAAAAGAGGAGTACTCGAAGAACCTAATTCTACCAAAAAAAGGCGACGACGCCACTGGCCCCCTGGAGGGAACTAATGCCAACGTCACGGTGGCAAACAATGCCAGAAATGCCACTCAGAAGGCCTCGTCGAACAGTGCTGTGGCCAGCAAGGCGAGCAGCTCGAGCGTTGGCTGCAAGCTGGACGTTCGAACCCTCTCAATGACCGAGGAGTTCCACTGCAACGCCAATGACCTGTACAATGCTCTGACCAAGCCGGAAATGGTCACTGCCTTTACGCGGGCTCCCGCCAAAGTAGATGCTGTGCGTGGAGGAGAGTAAGTGGCTCTTTTTTTTTGTATTCTTTGTTTTCTTTTCCCCCCGATTATGATTTTTAAGGCAATCATTTAAAGGTCTTGCATTTGGAAATTTGACGCGATCGTTGCTATGACAGTTGTAGGACATAGTCGATCAATTTTGATTATCTGACAATAACTTTTAAGACTTCAAATGTTGATATATAAAAATAGAGACGTTACCAGGGGTTACAGGAATACTATGCTCCTATAGCAGATATAGTTGATATAGTTGTACGATTTGTAGGAAATTAAATACTTCGGAATATGTGGAAATATGTTGAAAACCAACAGTTATAATTATCAATTGTTTTTAATAATGACAGTTATATAAGATATAATGAAAGAAGAAAATAAATAACACTTTTTGGAAAGTTTTCTTCAGATAGCTCTAAAACGAAGAGAGTAGCTTGCGCAGAAACAGATGGACATGGCTATATCGACTCTGATATTGTCGTCGGAAATTACTTAAATGCGTTGCAAACTTTAATGATAAGGGTATAAATATAATGTAATCGTTCCGGACTATGTATGAACATAACAGAGAAAACGCCTTCGTCTTGCCTCTGGTTCTGGTCTCAGTTAAACTTTTTATCTGACGCTCTTTCATTAACAACTTCGGTTAATCGCTCGCATATATGCACTAAAAATTAAATGATTGTCGTAAATATACCTTAATTATGTATATATGTATACTTTGGTTATATATTCAACATTTTTAATTATTTAACTTTTTATCCCGCTTTAGATTTGTTTTGTATGGCGGCAATGTGCTCGGAAAGTTCGAGGAGCTAGTGCCTGAAAAGAAAATACAGCAGAGCTGGCGTCTGAAAAACTGGTCATCTGGTCATTACTCGAATGTTGTCATTGAGCTGGAGGAAACTGTAAGTGAATATTAAATATAAATAAGGAAGAATATTTTAATATTTAATGAATTCGTAATAATAACCAAAATGTGTCGTTTTTCAAAGGCTCTAAGAACATACATATGTATATAATATTCTACCTGAGTGAACAAATTTGCTATTTAAAACAAAATAATTCCGAAAGAAATTTTAAGCCACAATAATTCAAAAAAGTTAACAACAAAGCACTGTTTTGTGTGACCAACCTGCATGGGTTATTTCTTAATGTATTTGCAAACAAAAATATTATTTCGATTGTACTTCTGGTTCCACAAATACTTGCACCGAGCATAATATTAGGTAAACGCAACTACTGAGACGCAAGAAGTCAACGGCTTTACTCCGGAATTCTTGCATGTCGGTTGAAAGTAAATATATGTACAGTAAATAATCCTGTGCAGTGTTTGCGGAATAAAGTATACATTTTAAAATGCTAGGAAAAAAAAACGCATAGTTCTAGTTTATAAGTTTATATTTTTATATTTCTTTCTTTTTACTTTAGTTTTGTTCTTTTTCTATTCCGTTTTTATCCCATATTAAATTAATTTTGATAATTATAATACAAAATAATTATATTACAACAAATATTTAAGCTGTAGTCAATATACAAATATACAGATGAAAAGTATCTTATCGGACGATGTTATCGTCATTTAAATATGAAACCAAAAAGAAAAGCAGCTAACTTCGTGACCAAACATTAAAAATGAATTATACATTAATAATAAAAATAAGACTAGGTTGCATATCAAGGAACATACAGACAGACCGACAGACGGAAATGGCCAGATCGACTCGTCTAATGATACTGATAAGAAACAAAATATTTTACAGGGTCGAAAATTTATGCGTTGTAAACTTCTCACCAAAATTATAATACCATGTATGCTTTAAAAAAGTTCACTTTTAAATATATGTATTTATGTGTTTTATAATAGTCCTTAACAAAGGGACTAAACTTAAATATATTATAAAAAGAAACTAGTTTTATAAAGCTTTTGAAGAAAATAAAGTGATTCAAATATTATATTAATAGATATTATATTTAAATTTGTACCTTTGCTATTATTGCAGTCGTCCAGCACACTGATGACTCTTAAGCAGACCGGCATCCCCGCTTCCGAGTACGATGCGATGAAAACTAACTGGTACCGGTATTACTGGCATAGCATCAAGCTGACCTTCGGATTCGGAACCTCGATATCCGACTCCTTATAAAAGGTCCGCTTTTTTGCATGATGCGGCATCTGATCGGATTGGAGATTTGGTGGCGGCGGGCGTATCATTAATCGAGTTCCATTTGTATTCTACCTATCCTACTTCGAGAACTTCATTTCCACCCTTAGCTATAATTTCTGTTACAACTTAAAAGGCTTCTTGTAACCTCTAAGCTAAGCAACAATCGGCTCGCTTGCAACAGCTACATTGGAACCACATTAACTTAAATAAAATTAAAGACAAGCTCACGCTTACGACATTAAATTTCACACATTAAAATGCTGAGAATATGAAATGTGAAAAGTTTTTTTTATTGTTGGATTGTATAAAAGAATAAATATGTTACAACCAATGAATGGAAAACTTGTAAATATGTATGTATATACTGGGAGCAACATTTTTCGTTATATCCATTTAAAGTTATTCTTTCTGCAAACAGCTTTATGAGAAGACAGACGGCTGAAGATGGAGTCAGGGAATATTCCAAAAATATAGAAAAATTATAAAACAAAGGTATGGCATAGTATTAATAATAATAATATTGTATTAACAAGTGAATGAGCTAAGGTGTGGGCGATAAACATCATGGATGGTATATTCCAGACCTGTTATAGGTTTTACTTCCTAAAGACCTCCAAGGATTGCAATTCTCCTCTGTTAGTCTCTATTAACTTCTGAAACCTTTAAACCTTTAACAAGTTAATTATTTTAAGATACAACACGGTGATGTAAATTGCTAATAATGATTGTTCTTTATTCCTTTGTGATTTTAAATTGTTTTAATAATAATTTGTTTGTGGTTGAACCTCAAAAATAGCTGGCAAAATAAATCGCATTACTGTAATCCGGCGCTTCTGTTCAAGTTGCCGGACGAATTTTATTTTAAAACAAGAAGGAAAACTTTCGTTGGCATGCCGCAATTTGTATAGACTTCAGTTTGCAATTGAAATATTGATAATCCATCTATTTCGGTCAAAATAAAGAAAATAGCGATTTTTTTACATTTTCATGACATTGACCTAAGTATATGTATATTTTACATTTTCATATAAATTTACTGATCGTTCCTATGGTAGCTATGGATATGACGTACTCGTCCAATCTGACCCGAACAGATTTACAATATACTACCTGGAATAGAAAGAAGACTTATGTATATGCAACTTTTCATTTGGCTAAATCGACTTGGCTGGTTGCTGCTGGCGTTGCAAGCTTCTGACTGGCAAATGCCAGTGGAAAAGTTTTCATGAAGTTTCAATCGGTAATTACCAGAGTCTTATTAGAAAGAATTGGGGGTTCCCGTGGATTTTCGGAAGAGAAAACTACAACATGTCTGGGAAATAAATATTGTGAAATATTGAAAAATTGGGTTCGTAGTGGCCGGTTAATAAGTAAACGTGCTTAGTGCTTAAGAACTTGTTCACAGTAAAATTAATTCAAGAATGTTAATTCATTATGAATGGTATTTAAGGATAGCAGCTAGATAAAACTATTAAGAAAATTAAAAATATTTTTATCTTATTTTCGTAATGTACATGTATTCAAGTAAATTCCTCGCGAAATTTTAAATAAAAAAAAACATTTTGACATGATAGAATTCAATGTAGCGTAAGCACTTATCCCACGGATTCCCCCTATTCGCTTGTTGGCGTGTCTGAAGACCATCTTCGTTAAACATAAATCACATCCAAATATAAAGATTGATTATTTGTCACTCTGTAGTATACAGTTGTTAGATTAGAGCGAGACGACGATTATTGTCATCCTCTACTGCTCCCTACTGACTTCGATAAAAAATAATAAAAAATGATATTTCTGTGTTTTATTTTTAATTTTTAAATATGAAGTACGTAAAACATGGAATAAGAGACGAAGCTCGCCGTGTTCCGTAGTATAGTACAATTTTAGGAGACATATAAACGATTTAAGGCATTAAAAATGATGTATAGTTATTTTTAAATTAGTTACATATATAATTAATAACTAGGGTGCAATTTATAGATTTAAGAAGGGATTTTATCGTGTGTATATCTTTTGTATTAAATACAAACCTACTACATGAACTCGCATTAGATCATTTAATCTTTATGTTACTATGTACATATATCGTTACCTTAATCCACTTTGTGAGTGGCCAAATGTTTCTGGTATTCCTTGAATGTGTTGCTCTTGAAGATCTCGTTTGGCGCCTGATCCGAACACTTAACGCATTCGTAGATGAACTTTCCAGGATGCTTGCCCGTCTTGGCGATATGTCTGCGCAGATTGTCGATGGTGCTGCACTGGAAGTCGCAGTGCGGGCACTGGTGGGGCTTTTGTCCCGAGTGGCGTAGCGAGTGCCGGCGGAGGTGGCCCTTGGTGTGGGTCCTGAACTCGCACTGATCGCATGAGAACAGCTCCTTTGCACCCTCCTCCTCCCGGGAATGGGCTGACTTGAGGTGCCTGCGGAGGAAATAAGAGGGGGAGCTTGAGCGAAGCCATATTTAAAATCTCAACGCTTGATTAGGCGGTAAATTCCAGTGGCTGCTTGTCCCACCACCGAAGTCAGAACTAATTGCTAATTTCGTATTCGAATCGCACGCTCGAAATCAAAATACGAGTAAGTTGGCAATTGCCAATTGCTTTTCGGCCAGTGGGAGAAGCGGCGGTAGGAGCAGAAACAGAAGAATGAGCAGCGAACCCAGCCAATCCGGACTTGGCTTAGATGGCGATCAGCTTTTGGGCAAAGAGCGCGAAACCACAATTGGCGGTCTGGTCCAACCGACTGCGCAGTGAGCTTCTTTTCGGAGAACATTAAAAACTGTGGTAAATAGTAGTGTAATACATTTTGTGACGTCAAACTCTAGAAATGTAAGTACTATGAGAGGCGGAGTTAAATTGGTAACATCACCCATATATCATTAACTTTGGTTAACAGCGATTTGGAGATTCACACCCACTCTAATATATAGATATTGATCAATCCAGCTTTAGGAAGTTTTTGAGCATCCCTAACCAACCAACTGGCTCTTGGATAAATTAAAGTTTCAAGCAAATCATTCAAAAACCAGAGATTTTTTAGCTAAATAGATCAGCAATAGTGTAACGGAAATATACTAATTATACTGCTTTTACATTAAAATTAAGCTAAGACTATCCCTATATCCATATGTATTGACAAACAAATACATTAAACGCTTTTAAACATATTTTAATAATTGGGTTCAAATTAATTACACCCTAAAACGTATGTAACAGGCATAAGGATAGTATGATCAGCATCACAAGCCGAATTGATCTAGCCATCACCGTTTGTTCGTCCGTTCACATTTCTCTCTATACATATGAATTCATAACTTTAGTTATTATACAATAAAGCAACAGCTCAATTTCGATGTCTCGTGATGTCGAACTGGGCGATTCAAATTAGAACTAAATTGATTTTTTTTAATGGCGATCTGAGTAATTTGTTTTTAGAGTGCGCAGTCCTTTTTGTCCGGTATGTCTTTGAATCCAAGTATTCTAAATTCAAGGAAGTGGCCATCTTTGGTTTTAACATATAATATTTTAATTAGTTACAGACCTAAGGTGTCTTAATTGTGTTTACCATATTTCTTCTTCGTACTTCTCCGACTTTGTGGATATAATTTTCTTAATTAACACGATTAATTATATTATATTTTAAGCAGCCATAAGTCAGCCATTAAAGCCGATATGCTCTTCCAAGGAAGGAGAGGCTACCTCACTCACACTATCTCAGTTACGCGCCTTCAATTACGCCCCGATGCTCCTTGAGCTGCTCCGCGAAGTTCAACTGGAGGAGTCTCGCTGCGAGTGTATGTGTGTTGTCCACTCCACTTATCAGCTACTGTCCAAACCGAAGACTCACAATTAATTGCCAATGTTTTTTAGTGGACTTTCGGGCCGCCGGAATCGGAATCTGTGTGAAATCTCAAGCTCAAACTGAATAAACTGAAAACTGAAGCCCCGAAAGAGTTGGGCGAAGCAGACGGACGCGTCTCATGCGCGCCTCGGTAGGCTTAATTAGCGGCAAGTAATGGAGCCTCAAGATCGTTCCGGGGCAGCCCCAAGTTGTAGGAGGCCCCTGCCTACATCTCTGTGTGTCGAATGCCGACAAACTCGCGAATACAGATTCGCAAATCGAAGACGGGGCTGTGCTGCCCGAACGCCTTTTTGGCTGCGCTTTGAAATTCCTGGATCACCAGCGCTGCCTTTTGATAGCTAATTGAAGATCTCGGATGTGAGTTAAGCGCATCACGGAGTTCTGTCGCAGAGTCCGGAATTCTGGGCAAGATTTATGCAATCCCCGATTCTCAACTGAGGTCAACTTTTTCGCATTTTTAATGAGGCGAGCCTTTTGTTTTTTATTGTGTGATGTGCGTTGCGTTCGCTTAGTGAGTTCATTAAATGGAACAGTGTTGAATACTGGAAATATACTTCATAATTGGGTTCGTTTAAGTAAAAGTCCTATCCAAGCTTCTGTTTTGTTTCATCACACTCAAATCGGACTTTAAATAATGTAATATATGCATATAATTACAGAATTTGAATGTTCATAAGCTTAGACTCATTAGATCATAGCATAGAACAAAAATAGTTTCTGACTTTTGTCTTTATTGAATAAAAATCAATGATGACTTATGCGTTCTTAACTTCCCAACTGTTCTACCTATCTGACTATAGTTACATAGATAGTAATCATATTCAGAGTATCTCCTAAACGTGCCAATTGACTATATCGCTTTCTAGTTTTTTCCTGGAAGTTTTCTCTCATACATATAGTAATCGTATTCCATAAATAAGCCAACGAACTGATCAAATATCCATTACCTCTCCCCAAAAAGGAATAAAAAGGGGCCAAAGGTTAGGGCGATCTGGCGTATTAACCATTATCCATCCCACTGCGTCAGCATTCAAATCTACGCTGAACTCCTCGACCACGTCCAATGCCACCACTTACCACTGCAGACTGCAGCTTGTTTTCCTTTTATTGCCATTTTCCTCGTCGCGATCTCTTGGGGCGGGTAGCAGCACAGTGGCTGGCCAACGGTGGCACTGCCATACATATTGCCGGCAATTTGGCCCTGAACTGACGGTCGGGATACCCAAAGATAGAGCGAGGAGGCGGAGTTAAGCGGAGGAGAGCAATGGAAATATTACAAGAATTCAATCCGCATATCAAAGGCGATCGATAAGTCACGATTTTTTCTTTGGGACCGAGCGGCGACTCTTTCGACTGTCCTCCTCCAACTTATCCTCCTTTAGCCAAAGCCCGTCTCGAAGCGGTTCTGTGGCTTCTTGTTGTTGCTTCCATCAATTTATGCAATTGCCCTTCAAAGTCCGCAATTATGAATGACGTTTTTGTTCTCGTCGTTATTTTCTTTATACCCAGTGCTTGCATAGTACAAGGGGGTCTTAGGCATGACAATCCACATATGAACCATTCCGGAACAGCATCAATAACCGAGCTGATCTTGACATATCCCTTTGCATAAATACCTACATACATCATTGGCAACAATCTTTACTGAAGCGGACAGAGTTTTGCACCTTTTAAGCCAATTTTGCATATTACTTGCACTGCCGGCAGTAGTTAAACTCAGACTTGCTCGTGGTCATAATCAACTCCAAATAAGATGTGCAATGAAAATATGAAACAATTTTGATAGTTTGATTACAGAATAATTCATAGTCGAATCTCAAACTATAGCTTTTATTCCTGTTTTACTTGGACATTTTTTTTCGGCAAGAAATTTAAATTCGTGTAGAAAATGTCGCTCGTTTATTTTTTTACCTACAATGGTCTTAGTCGCGTCCTGTCGCGTTCTGTATCTTTTCATTTCGTTGTAAGTTCTCAATGGCATTTTTTAGATACTGGCTTTAAAATTCCTGTTAGTAAAGTATTATTACCATCGTTAAATGATTCTTAATAAACCATTGAACGAAAATAATTTTGTCCTTTTTAACTTAGTACCAATGTATATTTAATCGATTATTTTACAACCTATCAATTATATCGGCTCATTTCCGCAACAGTTGATAAAAAATAAAAATTTGAAGATTTTTTAAAATTGTTTATAGATTAACAATAAAGTCGAGACAGCTTGTCAGTTTATACGGTTTTAGCTGCACTAACGAGTGATAATTAAATTTTGGCAAAAGTTGTACATAAAAATCCACAACAGATGCGACACACGATAAACAAAATTATTAGATTTCATGATTCACTTATCACAGGCTAGATCGATGAATATTAAAGTAAACACCAATTAAAAGTATGATCAAAAGATCACAAATTCACTGTGTACGGCTGTCTACGTAGTGACGAAGAATAAAATATCAGCTTACAATTGTCGGATTGTGAAAAGCGATATACTAATTAAATGAAAAATGAATTTGTTTAGGAGAAATAGCGACAAAAGTGTAAGTTTTTGTTGTTGGATCTGTTGGGGTCGCTGGTGCGATCTCTAAGGACACCTCAAGCACCTTAGTATAACGCTTTGTTCAAAATATGTTCAATAATCAAGATTCTGTTCTTTTCCAAAAAGGAATATGTTGATTATATTAGACAGTTTGAGATGAAGAACTTTTATTCTAGAATTTTGGTTTTCCCCTCAAGTTTAGCGGGAAAACAGCTAGAAAATATGGACTTCACACTTCCATAACTTCTCAACGACTAAAGACTATCGTTAAAATGGGCCTAAATATGACTATTTAGAATGACAACGACTAAAGACTATCGTTAAAATGGGCCTAAATATGACTATTTAGAATTTAAATTTAAAATTTGCAACGCAGTAAAGAAGCCATCTCCGCCACCATAAAGTATAGGTATATATTATTGATCAGCATTACCAGCCGAGTTGATTTACCCATGTCCTTCCCGTCCTTCCATGTGCAACAACAGAGAGCAGATCTTAGAGGCTATAGAAGGTAGTGCTATCAAATTTGATGAAAACATCTGTTGCTCGCAGATCAAGTTTGTTTTAGAATTTGGATAAGCTATAGGCGTGAGTTCCGATATGAACTAATTTGATATCGAATAATACAAACGGTGTGGCCTTTTTTTTTAATTTGAATAAAATGTGATTATAATGATTGGATTTATTAGGCAATAAAGTTTTAATTTACAGACAGGCCGTGAATTTGCACTATTTGACTTACTTTTTTTTTCGTATTATTGTTATTTTTAGTCAATCGATTTTCAACTCAATCAAATCGATCCTATTGCAAGTTGACTATTATTATTTTTGTAGTATTATCTGAATTGCTTGTTTCGTACGTAAATTCGTTTTTTATTAGTCATACGAGTATTATAGAATTTAGTAATACCTATTAATTGTTGTAAATACTTTTCGTTCTTTACTTACCTCTTCAGATGTAGGCCGCTTTTTCCCACATAGCTGCAGTTTTCCCGATCGCACTTGTGGGTACCCTTGGAGTGCGAGATGAGGTGAATTTTGAAGTTTTCTTTGTGTAAACCTGCATACGAACAGTCCGGAAAATGGCAGCGAAAGCTTCGCTGCACTCCCTCAATGTGACTTAGCTCGTGCAGCTTAAGGGAATGGCTGAAAAAGTTCGAAATGTTAAATTAAAATTAAAGTATTTGTGTGTCTGGATATAAGCCAAGGCCCACAGCCAGTCGGTCACTTTATTAAGGGACCACCTCCCCTTCACGAAACTCTTTTTGGAACTGCAAAATTTTTAATTACATTAAATCAATGCACACGAAATTCGCAGCAAAGTCACGTTTCAGGAACGGCAATGACACGAGGCACGTCCACGTCCGAATCCAAACTAAAGATCCAACCTGACCGGTTGCGAGCCATGTCCACGATTGTCCAGCAGCAGCGTTTCAGTCAAAAAGACCCGCAAAATGCAAATGCAAACTCCCCTAGGCAAAACTTTTCGGTACATCAATTACGGATGCTAATTAATCGAAACAGCTGAGAAGCTCTACAGTGGCTGGGGCTTAAATAAGACAGGACAGTGCCTTATTAAGCCGAGCCAATAATTAAGATTTTATTAAAAATCCTTTTAAAGCAAGTCTTGAATGTATATTTTAAATAGACAAGGAGGCTGTATATAATTACATTTAAACAAAAAGAGAGATCGAAATATCTAGAGATTTTTAGATTTTGATGGTCTAGATCAGGGAGAATCCTTTTGGGGCCCAATCAAATATTGTACAGATGCAGAGTTAGCGTTATAGAAGAACCTTGGCCAACAGCGTTAAGCTGGGCTTGGTCTTGTTGTAGGAAATGTCATCGTCCTGCAGGACCAGCCTGCAACCGAAGTTCTCCGTGACCCGCCCGATTCCCAGCTAGAATCTGTAGATTTTCCTGCTCCTCGCCAAGGATTTGCAATGCTGAGCGTGAGGTGTGTCAGGAGCAGAAAGAAGTTCGTAAGGAACAACATCTCATTATCGGCCGCCTAAAGATTGTAGTCTATTACGTTCCCAGTTTGTTTCTTGTCTTTAGTAATCTAGAATAAATGAGAGACAGGAAAATGTGTATGCAGTCCACTTTAGACGCTTCTCGGATCTCGTACAAGACCCTTGACCATCAGCGGCTAGTTCGCCCTGAAGAACTCAAAGACAACCTTATTAGTTATTAGCGTGACTAATTTGCTCTTGGATACAGTCGATCACTTATGAATTAAATTAAACAGAACGAAAGGTACATACAACTTTTCACCAATAAACCCAAATGCTTATAGGAACATGTTGAGCAACGCCCACATAAAGACAAGTGTTGATAGGAACATTTTGAGCGAAACCCATTGGTGTTGCCAACACAAGTGAGGATGTTGCCGAAAATCAGCATACACAGAAACCATGTTTAGCATCCGACTTTACTCAAATTTGTAGATCACAAAGGTATTGAAACTTAATGAATGTAAAAGATGGATGTAAAAGTCGGAAGGAGGCATCTCCGAACAGATAAAGTATACTTTTAATTGACTTCATTCGTCTATCCGTATGAGTCAAGATATCTCAGAGCCTTTACGAGTAGGAATTGCCAAATTACCTGGATGCACATATTTACATTTTGTTAGTAATTGTAAAATAATTTGATGATATGAATGGGAGGATATTACAGTTGCGACCTTCTATCTTTCGCGCTCTTGCATTCGCCTCAGATGGTCCCGAACGCATGGTTCCAAAACTCAACTTTTTAATGCTTTTATTTTTTTGTACATTATTCTTAAAAGATACAATCTTTTCTAAGATGCGAAAGTTGCGTTTTTTCTGTAATTGAAATGTACCTTTTTTTTCCCGACAAATATTCAAAACTAATCTGTATTCCTGGAACTCGTGATTTTCCTGGAGCTTAGGTAATTCGCACAGCTCCTATCGTATTCAAGGCAGCAAAGGATTCTTCTTAATAATGCGCGACATTAACAAAGTTTCAATCTCGAATCTAAATTCCTGTTACGAGACAAACACCAAACAAGCGATTTTGGGGGGAGTGGGGTGCGTTAAGGGCTGTGGGGCGTGGCCAGTTTGGGGGGCGATGGAGGTGGAGGTGGAGGTGCAGAGGCGACAGTGTCATGCATTTCTAATGATGCCATCGCGAAGTCGACAGAAGAGGAAGAAAAGGACAGGGGCGAGAAGTGGGCGTCGTTGATATGTGAAACGTCACTTTGTATAGAGCTTGAATAGGAACGACAATGACAACGACAGCGACCAGGCAGGATGACGAGCCGGGAAAGGAAGCAGGGAAGGCAGGAAAACTGAGCCGGATGGCTGGAAGGGGTTGGAGTGAGAGTCAGGTGAGTCAAGGAACTCCTTGAAGGTATTGCAGGTCTTGACAAAAGGATGCCATTTCACCTGGAGGAGTTTGCCGTAAATTGTTCTTGTTTCTGCGGCTCCTGTTGCCCAGGATAATAGTGGCAACGAACAGCAACATAACGCTGAAAGAAAGCAAAGCGAATTAGATGCAACAACAACACAATGCCAGCAACAAAATTATCTCTCGCCTGGTTCGTTTTCCCTAGTTCCCAGTTGTATTTTCGCATCCAACATTAACTTTTATTTCCGTAAATACATTTTCCACTCCTCCCTCTTCTCCGGCATGCTCTTGATTTTACCTAGCTATAACCGTCTGTCTCGCTAATAAGTTTGTCTCTCAGTCTGTGTCCAAGCCAGGCAGTACTACTCCTGAATTGAGAGGTAGATGAGACGGGCTAATACGAGGCATGTGTCAGGTCCCCAAAGATTCAGAGATGTTCCAAATCATCCGCTGACTAACTGAATATAGAGAGGCTTATCAACAAATTCATTTGATCGCACCGAAATTTAAAAATATATTAAATATAATATTACAAATATAGAAGAAATGCCGATAACTTTGGCATGCCAATAACGTAGCACATTTTATATCCTTGCATTAAAAATAAATAGGAGAGACATGAGACATTTATTAAACATTACTTAAATTGTGCGATCGCTCTTAAGACAGCTATATGATAAAAAACTTCCATTTTAATACACGTTAAAACATTATTTTAAAATCGTACAGAATAACTATATCTTAGGGCTTATGCGCACATGTTGAAAACAAAGAGGTAATGTTAACTTTCATTACATTTATCTGAAAATTTTATATTATATATAATATAAAAGCTTTACACTTACTGTTCGTTTAAAGTTTTATATTTACAGTTTTACATTTTCCTCTAAATTTATCGATAGTTTCTATGGCAGCAATATGATATAGTTGTTCGACTTATATACTTATGGGAAAATGAAAAAGAAGATTTAGCTTGAAGACTGAAAAGAAACGGACAGATGGACAAACGGACAAACATGGCTAGATCAACTCGTCTGATCGAGAATAGATATACATTATGGGATCGGAGATGCCTCCTTTACTGCGTTGTAAATATGATGACCAAATATTACATAATACCCGCTTCGAGACTATGCTGAGGTGATAAGAACACTCAGACTTGTTTATTTAAAACATTTTATAAGAATGGGAACTAGATATTAAATATAAAATCTGATTGATGTTCCTGTATTTAGAGTCCAAACTTTGTTCCTTTTGAGGACTTAGGGTTTATCATGTAGCTTAAAAATTGTGTTTTATAAATACATCGTAACTTAAACTGTTTTGTTTATAATAAATATGTAATTAGGTTAGTCGATTGAATATGAAATGGAAAGTTTATCTTAAAATAACAAAGGATATTACAGATTTCGAAAATGATTTCAATATTTTTTGTTGTTTTCATTATTAAATAAAAACAGAAGTTGATATAAGTTTTTTATGCTGTATAAATTAATATTCAGAGTCTGCTTAAAAGGAAACGCCAGAATTCACACGGATGCCTTTAATGATAAGAACACGTTAGAGGCGGACATATCCTCGGATCTCCTGGCAGCAGCTTCGTTTCCGATTTGTTGACGAAAACGAAACGCCTTGCGAAGAAAACTTTGCCCTTTTTAGCGCCAATTTTGAAGGGGGGATGGGCTAAGGTTTAGTTGTCATCAACACCCCTTCCGAAAGGGATGTTGAGAAGCAAGGATGAGTGCAGCTGCTGCAGGCCACGAGACGATGCTGTTGGCTCTGTCGGGTGTTGTGTCAACTTTTGCACGCCATCCATTAGAGGAACGTACCCTCTACGGAAGCTCCTTCCCTCTCTGTCCCCAAGAAAATGCTGAGCTAACATGTTGCGGGTGTGGCAGGTGCAAAATGTATCCTGCTGCTGCTCATTGTCAGCTGCACGAGGATGCAGGATGAGGAGGATGAGGATGCGCGCAAGGGGAGATGGCGGAGGTGGCGCGTGGTATGGGCTTAAGCTCCAAAGAAGGACTCCTGTCTGTGGCTGTCTTAGACAATCGCATGTGTAGCTTGGAGCAGCTGAATGTTTGCCTTGGTGCGCTCGCATTGTTGTTCCCAAAACTCGCATAAATATTTATGACAGCGTCTTTCTTGTCTTGTCTTGTCTTTTGGGCGCAAACTTCTTCTCTGCCGTGGGGTGTTAGTCAAGTCAGCCCCTTGCAGACTGCTTCCGGTGTCAGTCACCGGTATGTGTGCGCACACCAGGGCTGCCAACTTGGCGTGATTCCCGAAAAATCGTACCCAACCACGATTATCAAGCCCATTTTATTAGCTGTTGAGATCAGAAGACATTACCCAAAAGGTTTTGCATCTGAAAACACTACAGAAGTCATATAAAACCAGTAAGAAGGGTCGGTTGAGTATGCCTGACTATACTAAATTATGGGCATGCCGAAACAAACCGTGTTTTTAAAGTCTGAGCCGGAAGCAATAACATACTCGTAAAAAATCAAAAGAAAAGTTTCTTTCTTTCTACAATTAAGGAGCGTGTTTACAGCTCAAGTCCCGTAAAACTCAACAAAAAATGAATGATTAAAATAAAAGAAAAAACTCATAAAACAACTCGGAAGACAATTAAGATATTGGACAACTTGGTATCTTCCTTATTTCCTTATTTTGTAAGGCATTCCTTATGATATTAGGTCTTATAGTATATACAAGGTGTATCGCGCTACTGGTAGGTTTAGCCCAACCATTCTGATTGACTCATTCCCAGATTGGCATACAAAAATAAATCAATATAAAAAATAAAATTAAAAATAAAATATTGACAATTAAAATTATTAGCTTTTTAGTATAGTTGCCTGAATTCGATACTTTTATTAGAGTTTTGAAAAGAAAAAACAACCATATCTTGAGTTATATAGATAGACAAGTGGGAGCGATCTTTATCTTTCATTCAATCCTACTAAAATTTTTGAAAAATGTAAGGCTACCACCATTAAGATTATTGACATTGCTTTATATTGCTTTATATATATTCCAAAAAAAGAATACATTTAATTTCTATTTGAATAAATATACTTATAACCAGTTCAAGATAGTGGCAACACTGTTAGGGATACGCTCAAGTCCATGCCCCTGCTCATGCATGTAATTGGTACGTAAGTCCCGTCTTGCCTCCCCTCTTGTCCTGTCTCCCAGAAGTTGGGAGTTGTTCTTCGCTGGCGCGACATTAGTAGGATTTTGATGCCTTGGCCCGTGCTGCATGTGAAATTAGTTGTTGCAGCAAGCCGCCCGCACCACACCGCACCGTGCCACACCGTCCCACGCACAGGCGGCATTTATATACACACCATGTGTAATTAGGGAAGTGCCTCGGATACTTTCCTTTCCATTCCCTGTCGTTTGGACGACTCCGTGGCGCTTATCTGGCAAACTTGAGCGAAACAAAAATCGTTGCAGGAAATTACCGTTAAATGTCACCCTTGCACTTGTCTACCGAACACGCCCACAAACCTCCTTTAACCCCTTTTAGCGATATGTGTGTGTACTTTCTTGACTTTGTTTGGCTTTGGCATTGTTATTAATGCCTGGCCGGGTCTTAACGTGAAGTTTTTAATGTTCATCTCCGCCGTCTATTTGAATTAGTTATACGGCATGGAATGGGTTGCGAAACGCTACTACTACTTACTATATTGATGTACTGCTTACTAAACGACATATTTCCCCTAAAATAGCTACTTGGTGATATTCATAATATTCTGCTTCTGTTGCTCTCTTTGCTTTGCAGTTCTATCAGGTGGCAAAGTTGAGAGCGCCGAACCAGCTCCAAGAATAATTTTCAGAAATCTTCAAAAACGATATTCGGGCGGAGTCGAACATTCTATACTCATTAATATGCCAAGTTAGTCTGGTAGAAGCTATACCATAATAAGGTAATCCGATTTGCATCATATCATATGAAAGATCATATGAAAGACGCAAATATAAAGTTTTATTTGAATATCTTCAAAAATAGCGTAAAATATGCAGCTTTTCTCCAATTGTTTCTATGACAGCTACATACATATATGATATTGTAATTCTTTTCAACAAATGTATGTACATATATAGTGTATATAGTATATTGCTTGCAAAGAAAATAAGACCAATAGTTCGAAAACTGAGAGACATGGCTAGGTCGACTCGGCTGGTGATGCTGATCAAGAATATAGACTTGAATTGTACTGAGATGCCTTATTCTGCTTGTTAACGCTAAATAAAATATTGCAAAATGAAATATACATTTTCTTGGAATGTACCAATTATTAGATTCCTAATTCGCTAGTCTTATCTGAATGAAAATTGGCCTTGTTACCTTAATATTTACACTATCACATCGTAATTTAGTATTAATTAGATTTTAAACATAATTTTGTTCTAAGTAAATAGTATTCCTAAAATTCTCTTTAAATATAACTTATTCTAGTTACTGAACGTACAATAAACTCCTGTATTCCTTTTAGTCCGCGATGTGTATTTATGGAATCTGTCATATCGCTCATGAGATGAGATGGGCAGGTAACCAATCCACTCAACTCTGGTGGACCCAACATGTCAGGAAAGAAAAGGAAAGAAAAGCGTACACAAAGCCCTTGCCAATGACCATCAACAACATGCCGGAATCCGCAGTGAGATGGGTGATTGCGAACTGAGACATAAGAGCGAGGACTCGAACGACCCGTTCCAGTACCAGTGCCAGTGCCATTGCCAGTGCCAATGCCAGCCGGCCACAAACCGAACATTGTCCGACTCAATTTCGCAGATTCATAAAAATGAATGAGTGCAATGTGGCAGCAGAATCCCTAAATCGTCAGATATAGCGGAGCGAACTGGAGTTATAGGAAATGAAAAATCAAGTTTGCGGAATTGACTCTCAAGTGATGGAACTCCTTGGAAGCAGGAGGGCGACCCCCCACCCGTCCGAGATCATTGGAGGACGACGGCTGCCATTAAAATGAATTGCACTGCACTTTGTGCCATCAACAGAATCAACTGCCGGCAAACGAATGATGCACCATAGGAATGACTTAAAATACAAAATAAAATAAGCCAAAGGAATAAGGAAAAAGCGAGCGGACGAAAGGAAAGAAAAACATCAGCGCAGGCGGGGAAATGAGGGCAGCGGGAAAACGACGGCAGACGGATCGGAAAAGCCAGTGGACAGAGCGGGACGGCGAGAGAAAGGAGATGAAACCGAATCCAAATCCGAACCCGACTCGCAGAGGCAGCCAACAGAACATTGCACGCCATTTCAATAAAAGTGAATTGCCCGACGCTGCGATGGCGACGTCGTCGTCGTCGTCAGAGGACGCCTCAAACTTCAGGCTCTGCCTCCTGCAGGAGGAGGACCCCCATCAGCAGCGCCAGGCTAAAGAATCCGCAACGGACACTACGCGGTGATGGGATCGTGACACGGCTGTACACAGATCTCTAGTCGGGTCGGTCTAGCCAAGCTTGCTAGTAACCTTACACTTTGACGAACAAATTGCGCAAATTAAATAATAATATAATATAATAATAACTTTATAAACATTTATATAAATAATATACTTAATAAATGTTTAAAGAAATCCCAATTAATGAGAGTGTCTCCCCCAAATTAAATTAATATTTGAACATAACAAGCTTCCGGCTCAGAAAATTTGATTTGCTATCGTTGAAATGTAAAATCTAGCATCTTTTCCGGCTCAAAAGCAGAACAGCTGATTTTCAATAGCCAAATGAAGAAGAAAATCAGCTGTTTTGAGTGGTTTCGATAACCAAAGCAACTCTGTGAATCTGCCTTACAGCACAATTCACATTTGAAGGATGGTAGGGAATCAATTTGCTTTATCTTGTGGTTTTCTTTTTCGATCAGATAGTTTTACAGTGAGAGCAGCACGGCCCTTAATCAGAGATATTATAGAACTTGTTCTAAAATCAAAAGTAACCAAGAGCATTTGCCCATCCAAACAAAATAACACATAAAAACACACAAAAAATGTAGTTTAATAATTTTAAATAGGCATTTTTCGTTTACTGCCAGAACGGAATAAACCCGAAGAGATAAAGATAATCTAGGGATAAACAATTTCTTGATTAATAAAGATACATTTAGCTTTTATATTTATAGCTAACAGTCAACTCATGCGCATCTCTAGCACACCCCATCGCCTAAAATTGCGATCTGAAAAAAGCGACCGTAAAACGGGAGTTAGCTGGAGTCTGGAACTCCGGAAGCGTGTGTAGCAGCGCTCCACTGTTGACATGACTGACGACGATGTCGTCGTCGTCTTCGTCGCCTCCTTTCGGGAGCTGGGACTGAGGCGTTCTCCGAAAGTTTGTCTTAGCTCAGACACTCCACTCTGCTCCGCCGCCTCGTCCCAATCCGCTGCAGCTCGCTGGCTGGCCACTTGGTCTCGTTAGTCGTAAAAGCAAAGTATCTACATCAAGCGAGCACAACAATAACTTCAAATGAGCATTTTAATAAATTTTTCAAATAATCACTTGAAAAGTGGAAAATTCTTTACCCCAGCGACGACTCCCAGTCTCCGTTTGCAATTCAACTTAATGTTTGCTTAAGGAATTAGTTGGCAGTGGCGAACGTGAAGTGGAAAAAACTTAGCAAGTTATGAGTAGTTGTGAGGAACAACGGAAATTGGACGACTTGGATCGGGCAGAGCTAATGCGTTTCTTGGAGATGTTATTTGATGGGAGAGGGCTGAAAAAAGCCCACATTGAAAAGGTGAACTTACTAGAAAATATTGATTTCAATTCCCTAAACAAGGTTTGCAACCTAACCCTTTTCTAAGAAAAAATTTGAAAAAATCCGACAGTTAGTTAATGGGCTAAAAATAATGTCATATCTTTCGTTGGTTACTCCTTTTCTATGAAAAATGTTTAAAAAACCAGACAGTTAGTTAATGGGCTAAAAATAATGTCATATTCTTTAGTTGGTTACTCAAAAATACCGCAAAAATCGTAGCACTTGTAAGCGGTCTACCATAATGATGTCTTTTTGGTACCTACAAGGGATGAGTTTGGCCCTGGGACTGGACATAAGACTCCCGCTCATGTTCGTGTCCTTCCTGCTTTCATCTTTGTTCATATACATATGTACATAAATATTTACACCCGAGTGTAAATGGAAATTGCAGTTTTCGGTGGAATAGCCAGAGGCTTGATTTGCGAGTGCATTGCATACTTTGTGGCTGCTGCAGTCCACACATGAGGGCGTATCCGTATCCTCGCGTTTTTGGGGCAGGAATCCCCGCACTTAATGAGTTGTATTTTGTTGTATTCTTTCGGTTACTTATTCTCGCATACTGCAGCTTGGAATTTTTAATTAATGCAACCCACGAGTACGAGTTGGCCACGCGGTTTCATGGATTTCATTTGCAGGAATTCCCCAACCAACCATTTTTTGCGACTTTCTTGTTGTTTATTTGAGACTTCTATTAATGGCAAACTATTTGGGCGATTTTCGGGACTACAATTAATTTGGATGACATTTTCATAAGGATACCGCTTTGATAGCCTGGGGCGATTCCGAGATTCTAATTAGCGGTCTTTGTGCGTGGAACCACACAGTGGAAGGAAGGGTTGTTTCCAATGTTGTCGAAGGGGGAGCTTTAATTTAAAATGTTGTTTAAGTTACTTACTTTTTGGACAGTATTTTGCCACAGGTCCCGCACTGAAATTTTTGCTTTTTTCCTTCGGCCACTTTTGTCGAATCGCCTTTATCCTTGCGATTGTCCTTTTTTTCGCCGTGCACGGTGGCTATGTGATTCTTGAGGTTGTGTCTTCTGGCGAATTTCTGACGGCACACTGTGCACTCGAAAATCCTCTCATTTGTGTGATTTCTGAGGTGAGCTCTCAGGGAGTGCTTTTTGAAGGTCTTGGGACAGAGCGGGCACTGCAGCAACTCATCTCTTCCAATCGTTCCCGGTCGCGAGTGAAAAAAGCGATGGTAAATAAGGTCAGACTCGTATTGCGATTGGAAATGGCACTTGTCACAGGAGTATGGGGTTGTGCTGTTAGGGGCGGGTTGATTGGAGGCACCTGAGGTGGTGGCCAGGGGCTGACAGCTGCGCGTGTGCCTACCCAGCGCCTGAGCGGATTGGAAGCTCGATCCGCAGCTCAGACACACATGGTTGTCGGCTGGGTGCCTTTCAGCGCGATGTTGTGCCAACTTCTGTGGGGAGTCAAACGTTTCCCGACAGCTTGGGCATTTTTTCTCGGCTGACTTATTCCTTTTGGCCGGCGGATTGGGTGACGGTTCTTTCAGCACCTCCCTAAGCATATGCTCTATTTCCTTATCCGGTAGTGGGGTGGAGGATACCTTGGTTCGTGCCTTCTGCTTATGTTGCACCAGACTCCGATGACGTCGCGCCTGCAAAGCTGTATCAAAGTCCAAACGGCAGATGGTACAGTAATACCTCGCCACGTGGTGTTTGTACTTCTCATGACGCTGAAGGGCCGAACGTGATTTCTGTGGTGTGCCGCACACACCACACCGAAATCTGCACTGATACTCATCGGCCGCAGTTCCAGAATGGGCAAGACCGGGATGCTCGGATGCGATGTGCCGACGAAGCTGGAAATTGTACAACAAACTCAGCCCACAGTACGGGCACTGGATGTGCCGCCTTTGAGCAATGCATACGGGCACCGACCGATTCAGGACTAAGAGCACTTCCTTGTGAGAGGTGTCCAGCAGGTGAAGCCACATGGACTCATTGGTGTTGCACTCAAACTGGCAATATCCACACCAAAAGGATCCACCCAGCCTTTGGGTTAACTCCAAGTGCTCCTGGGACTGCCAGTGATGCAAAAAGGCATTCTCTGTATTGGCGTAAAATCGGCAGGGCAGGCACTGGAACGGCGACTGCCTCACTATGCTGCCCATGTGGCTGAGTATGTTCTGCAGGGACAACTGCCTCCTAAGCGGACTCTGCTGCTGCAGACGTCGGTAGTGATAATGGGATATCAAATGCTTGCCCATCAGATGCCTGGCCATCCTGCGCCGACAGAGATCGCATCGCAGGTGACTCGACCTCCTCTGCCTTTTGGAGGGTTGCAGCTGCAGCTCCTCCTTTTTCTGACTCGTTTCGACGGCAAAGTCCTTGCTCAGGGTCAGTTCTTCTCCGAGGGTAGCCTGCTCCAATTGACACTCTGCATCGGCCCTCTTTAGGTGGTAGCCACTTCTCAAGTGTTGTTCGTAGTTGGAGCGACTTTTGAGCCGCCGGCAACAGATGTTGCACCAGTAATTGGCACCACGCTGCTCCAGTTTGG
This sequence comes from Drosophila parvula, assembly GCA_018904695.1. Taxonomy (NCBI): domain Eukaryota; kingdom Metazoa; phylum Arthropoda; class Insecta; order Diptera; family Drosophilidae; genus Drosophila; species Drosophila parvula. The sequence continues at coordinate 9,418 of JAEIIG010033043.1, read as the reverse complement.
TGAGATCTATATTTTCCCGATACTCCAGCTGCTTACTGCCGGGCACCCACTTGCCCTTCGTGTGATCCGCCGGAGGGTGAGTGTACGCCTCCTCGGGGGGCTCATCCCAACTAGGTGATATTCTTTCGATGTGCGGGTGACGTAGTTGGGGGCGGTGTTCGGGCTTCCATTTACCGCCAGTGTGGGTGGCGGGCACTGTAGGCGGGGAGTGACGCCTCACATCGTACTCCTCCTCATCCTCGTCTGCGTCAAAGACATCGGCATCCTCCTCATCCTCCTCTTCGTCACTCGCTTCCGGTGAGTCGTGGTCGAAGTTGAGGGGCTTGAACACAGTCTCATCGTGCTCCCTCACTGCTTTCAAGAGCGGATCGCCTCTAGGCGCAGTCCAGGACTCCTCTTTGGCTCTATCCTGACGAGCCACTGATCCGGTCTTGCCCCCAGTGGAAACACTTTGCAACTGCAGCGAGGAGAAAAACAGGTCAGCTCCCAGCTCATAGGGCAGATCGTATGCTTCGGTTAGGGACTTTGAGGTCTTTCCCCCATGACTAGCAGCTGTTTTCCGGAGATAACTACTCGGAGCCTCCGGCTCTGCGAAGTGGAAGCCATCATATGTGTGATCCAGATGATTGCTGCGACTGATGATCGTCTGTGACACCACTGGAGTGGGAGGGGCGCTGGTTGCTGATCCATCTGTTGCTGGTGCTCCTCCTGGCTTCACCGTCATCAGGCAATTTCGCTTTCGGTGCTCAATGTATTTGTTGAGTCCGAGAATCGTGGCATTGCACTTTATGCACAGGTGGGTGTCCTCAAGATCTTCCGTGTTCATAATAGCGGCCTGGAAATAGTAAATTGCAATGAACCCCTCATATTATTTAGTAAAAAAAATATAGGTAAGTAAAAAACAACTCAGAAAGCAGCAGTCGAGTGTGCTCGACTGTGAGATACCCAAAGTACTGTCAGTGAAATTAAAAAGTCAAAATGACTTTGGCTTTAGCGGAAAGCAAAAGAACATGTTGAGAAATTAAGACAAATGTTGCTAGGAACATGTTGAGCAAGACCCATTGGTGCACCCAGCCATGCTGTAGATGTTGCAAAAGTTCAGAATACACAGAAACTTTACTGTTTAATAACACCCATGAGTTGTATCCGACTTTACTTAAGTATTCACAGCAAGTCCGCACAAAAGTGTGTTTATTTCATATATATATTTACTTTAAGACTTTAAGACTTACTTACACATTTTTCATAATTTTCAAGGGCAGAAGTGGGCGTGGCCAAATCTTAAAACAAATTTAATCTGCGTGCAACAATTATGCATATTGCCACCAAATTTGGCCGCTTTAGCTCTTATAATTTTCAAGTTCTGTTGTTTCACACGGACGGACAGATGGACATGGCTAAATCGAGTCGCTCGATGATGCTAATCAAGAATATATAGTTTATTGTTATAGTTATATATTCTCTTCTATAAAGATGGCATAAGCAGAGCTTATGGTAAAGTGACTCACACCAAAATACTACCTCCTGAAAATGTAACCTCTTTCATCGAGAATAGGATGCAAAATACCTTTTCTAGATACAATGTGATACAATAGAAAATTAATTCACAGACTATGATTTAATCAAATCCAGTCTTTATAACGATCTACTGGAGAATCATCCAGAATAAACTGTTCTCGCCTCCGATTGGGCGATATTTCAAGCCGGGGCTTATTCATTAGAAGTTCCGGGAATCCTCTTCGCAATCCCCAATCCTTACATCCCCCTGACACAGTCGTGGGCCACCGCTGCGTTGACACGGCCGTGTCCTCTTTCGCGTCCCTTTATTCAGCGTCTGGACCCCCGTTACGTATTCGCCGTGTTGCGGCCTGTCAGAAATGAAGTTTATTGCGCCTGTGTTGCGCCCATGTATGTAAGTCTGTCTCTGTCTCTGTTTCACAGCCATTATCCCCTTCCGGCCCCCCGCCCGCGATGCTAAATGTAAAAGTGTCATTTCCGCCATATGTGAGCGCGATGAACGATGCGTCGAAGTCGACGTTGACGCCAGAAACTCTGATGTTGCTGCTGTGCCGCCGCGTTGTTCCCGCCGGTGTGTCGTTTCTCGGTTGTTAATAATTTCAGCGCACATTTGCAGCAACAACAATCGGTGGCAGCAGTTGGCTGGAATTTATACAAACAAGGCCCATGTCTGAGGTTAAATACGAAAAACATAACAATTCCAATGCCGAGGCTCATTCCCATACCCATACCCATTCCCGGGCCCATACCCACTTTCATTGCCATTCCGGGATGATATGGATCCAAGTGGGAATGCGTGATATGCAATACGGCTTGTATGGGCGATGAGCCATGCAAACATCCGCAAATGCCGCCTTTATTCATCTAACAAACAAGGACGATATGGGCATCCGCGTTCCACTTGTTGTTTTTGTAAGTGATAAACGAACATTCGTTTAACAATTAACGTGCTGGCAACAGCAGCCCTTACCCGTTCTCATATTTATTTGGTTTGTAGCCGTGGAGCCCTGACAACTTTTAGACTGCCACCAGCCGTTGCAATTTTTATAGCGCTAATTAGCCTGAAAGGGGTGCTGACGCTTACCACGTCAAACCGAACACGCGAATGTCTCTGATTTACGATAATAGCTTATTATACATTTTGAATCTGGCAAGCGAAAAAAGGGGCCAAGTTCATCCATAACTATTTTTAAGCAAATATTTCATTAATTTGTATACCCTTTCAGTCGATTTCCTCCCTATACATTCATGTATATTATACATTCACGCGATTTCTATAAAACTAAGCTACTTACGCTGTTTTCGGAACGAACAATATTATTTAAAGATATAATGTTTTTTGAGCTCGGAGCCTGAAGATATATTTAATATAGCCATCATTTGTGGTCAGTTTCTGGCACTCGAATTCACGAGTTTATGTTGGTTGATCTAACCAACCTAAATTATCACTTAAGAATTTTCCACGCTGTGCAAAATGGCAGCTCCGAGGGGGACCATGGAGAAGCTCTTGCCCCGACCAGACAAGTAGATGTGCCTCTGGGCATATAAGACTTAGATATAAGATGAGATATATACATATAAGATAAGATATAAGACTAATTTGGTCTTTCGAGCCGGATGGATCAAGTTGGAAATAGCTTTTACGAGTATTCTGCAATTCTAGGCCAATTTCCAAAACTGTTTCAAAGTTCCCTTTTTCGCGATTTCGGTTTTAACGAAAAGTAAACTGACATCGCGTGCACATCTTATGAAATAAAGTGTAAAGTGTATTTCAAAACAGTTGTATTTACAAGCCGTATTTGAAAAATATCTTTCTAGCAAGTAAGGTAAGTCAAACAAGCGATATTTTTAACTTTACTAAATTATTTAATTAGTTCATTAAAGGGAACTTAAGTCTAGAACTTTATATAAACATTGTTGTTGTTGTTTGTAGTATTTCTAAAATAAATGAAATATATCTCAGAAAAAGGTATTTGACCTAATGAGTTCAAACATGTCCCTATTTCAAAATATTAAAAATAAGTGATGTGCTCATGCAATTCCATTGCCAATGAAATGTACATACGTCCTCCAATAATGGTCCCCGTATGTACAACGTTTATTTCCAGTATTTCTCTATTGAGGAATTAAATAATAAAAGCAGTTAAAAAGCTGCACAGCACAATTGTCCCATTATTTGCATTTGTGACAACGAACGACAACGACGACGAAACAATCCCCGCCCAACCCCAACCCCAACCCCAAGCCCAAGCCCAATCCCGATTCCAATGCCAATCCAGGGAAATCCGGACCAGACTCATCGTCAGTCCCTGCGTCATCAACAACAATAAAACCAATGGTGGCAATAGCGAAACAACAAATAACATGACAACGTTGTTGCTGCGTTAGCCGCTGATGTTGTTGTTGTTGATATAGCCGCTGTTGTTACTGATATTGTTGTTATTGGAGGGCATCATCAGCAAACACTGTACAACACAATCGAGGAAGGGTGTCAGCGCATGGGATGGCGCAAAGCGCCGACGAGAAATCCTCGTGGTTGTTTGATTCGAAAATTGAGTTTTAGCGAGACAAATAAAAATAAAACTTAGAACACGAGCGCAGCAACAAGAGAGCCAGGCAAAAGCGCACCCATTAAAAAGGAGTTATCACCCAATTTAGTACCACAAGCGCGAAATAACGCACACATTTCCAGGGCAGGAGCCGTAGGGTGTGGATGCGGATGCGGATGTGGCCTTGTTTGTGTATCCCGTGCTCAACTCGTCGCCGTCAGTGGGAACAGCAAGCAAATAGACATTCTGCAGAGCAAGCCATTTGATGTCAAATCCAAACGGTCTCCATATGAAATAGAGTCTAGGGGTACTCAGACTACTGAGAGAAGAAGAATTCTTAATGACCAATATTTGAGGCGGTTTTAAAATGGCAGCCCTGCCAGCCAAAATAATGATATACATTTCAATTCTCATGTCTCTGCCTCCTTATGATTCCGGGGTCTCGAATCCATGGAGAGATCAAAGAAAACAGGTCAAGCCCCTTAAAATACCTCATTTGACGAAGCTTAAATAAAGTGTCATAAATATATCGATTTAATGATAAAAACTGCAGAAATTTCATTGCCAGGCAGGCGGACCTGCCAGCTTGACAAACGTCATCAAAAAATTTTACGACTCCGCTCTTATGAGCGGACCAAATAAAAAAAATTATATGCCACATAAACCTGATGACCGGCAGGCCAATCGGGCGGGTAGCACTCAACAGGTAGGCCCTGATCATCCCCGGACTCTGATCACGGATCCCCGATCCAGACTCATGAGTGGCATCTGCCGGGGCTGTAAAACAGCGAGGGGGGAACTCGATCTGAAATTAAAAATGCCTGGCAGCTGACGAGGAGAAATCAAGAGATGCCAATAATAATAAATTCGATATTGTAAATTATTGCGCATCGTAAAGGGGAATATGCTAATCGATTTCATTAATCTGATAATGAGGGTAATTAGTTCTTTGTTTCGACGGAAGGGTCTCTTTGCGGTTCCCAAAAACGTACTCTAATCTCATCTCTCTTCGAAATGAAAGGAGCACTTAACTAAGGGGTGCCACATCGTGGCGATTTAAGCGATGCAAATAACCGGATAAATAAATTCTGTGTCGGCATTTGAAATATTTACATAGCTACATCAATTTTCACTAACTCACAATTTGTGCGTTTCCTTAAAGATTTTGAGCATGAATGAATGCAATACCAAGGGCATCAGAAAAACCCATTTTCTGGCTTTCCCTTGATCGACGAATGGAGCCATTAGCATTCAGCATAAAGACAGACCGTGAAATCGAACCGAAATCTTTTGCCTAGAAATTAACTGCAAATCGTTAACAATAATTCAGCGGGCAGCTCAACACAGTTCCACAGCTCATCGGAGGGGGGATCCGGCGAGTAGTTTGCATTTAAGGCGATGATCGTACATTTTAATGGGCATATTTCACGCCAATCGCCCGTCGACGTCGCCCGATCCCATCCGCTGGGGCCGCCGGGCCGCCGGGCTGCTCTGGCTCTTGCTCTCGGCCCACGACGAATTCATAAAGTATCTCGCACTTTTTTTTAATGATATCTGAGTTACTAGCTAGTCGAGTGGGATCTTTAACTCTGATTTCCCTGCATCTCGCAGCAGGTACAATGCAACAATTTGGCGGCAACTTATGACAGCGCAGCCGTCGCAAATAAACTCAAATGGCGCACCACACTAAAAAACTGATCTGTGGAGCGAGAATTTATGGGTCTTTTTTGAATGCAACAACAACCGCCAGGTCCGTGTCGTCGATGTGTACGAGGCGGCGGCCTTCGTGCGCTCTTAAGTTATGAATATTACCAAATGGGTCAATTCGAAATAAATAAGCAACGGCGATCTCGGCGATCGCAGGAGTCTCCTGGCCTCTCGTAGGAGCTGCGATTCAAATAGAGTTGTCTGTGTCGCAGCCTCGCAATGAGCTGTCGCCTGTTGCAAAAGAAGAGGACTCGTTTCCTGGCCATCCACCGCCTCTGCCCTCCCAGCTGCCCCTCAGTTGGGAATTGGGCGGCCTCTCCTGTAATATCGCTCATGCATCTGGTAATCTATGCGCAATTAGCGGCGTACATCAGATTTAGTATTCTGATTGCTTTTGCCTCTCCTATATCTATCTCCCTCTCCCTGGCAGATTGTTGACCATAAATATGATTTGGAATTTGTTTTTGCTATTCTGGCGGAGTGGCTTATCCGCTAGATATTTAAAACTCGGACAGGAAATGCATTCAATTCCGCTGGCGAAATGTTTGGCTTGGCTGAATAAAAAAAGAGACATTCGTCTCAAGCGGGTTCTAAGTTTATAAATTTTAAAGTTCTTTAAACCTTTTCTACTTAATTTAATATTTAAAATATCGTTAATAAAAACATAATATAAAAAACATATTATATGTACATATTACAAATAGAAAATCATGTACTTTTTTATTCGGGATTTTTGTATACCAGTTCATCCTTATTATGTTCTATGAATTTTTGTATGGTACCAATTAAAACCTTGGGCCAATTATAATAGTTAAAGAAAGGCCTTTCTTTAAATAGCTACTTGGATTTCCCAAGTATGTAAATTATCCTTTATCTGTAGTAATTTGTACTTGTCGTAAAAGACACAACAAAAAATCAAATTAATATATATGTACATCTGGGTATCATTACCCGGTAACTGTACAATAAAATGTCTACAATTTCAGTTAATTTTCAAGTGGTTTTATTTCTGTACCTTTACGATCGGTGATGCCACACATTCGTGTGCTCCCCCGAATACATGAAATGGCAACACTGTTTTGCATTTATGATTCAGCATTGCAAAGAGACTTTAATAAACATATAATATGTTGCACAGGATAACCAAAGAAACTTAATTCTTTAAGAACGTAAATGCTTTATGAAGTAATCGAGTACAAAGCCAAATAAAAACTTTGCCTTATGCCTATCATTCAGTTCTTTTAAAAATAAGAATAGTTATTTTCATTTGGTAATTGATTGTTTCTTATAAATATTATAAACACTTAAATATTTCCGCATTAAGGAGAACTACGTTTTTAGAATAGCATTCATATAATGATCATAAGTGATCATCGGGGAACCCACCGACTCCGAGGCTGTGTTCAATTTTAAACAGATAAAAACTTCAGTGCCTATCAATATATCCATCAATTAGCATTTGTGCAGATGGCCCAGCCCGGTCCAAGTGAAGAATACCAAGTCCGGCGTCATCTGCTCGCATCCTTATGCTCTTGCGATCTTTATGACTCCGTACAGCTCTGTGGGCGGAGGTGATAAATCGCAGTTAAGTGGCTCCCATTAATGCATCGACCGACTCTCGTGACTTTGCGTGACTTCGTCAAATGGCCGAGGTGCTTCCGTTTCCCTTTGTCTTTGACGCGTGGGATCGCCACTCCACGCCCTTCCTCAGAGCTCATGTAAGTACTGCTGGCTCTCGGGGGGTTCGTTCGCTCCGAAGACGCTAAATTGTTGAGTGCCATAAATTTTTATTAGTGCTAGGCATTTGCATTCTCTTGAGCCATCCAGTGGGCGGCGTCCGAGTGGGTTTTAATCTAAGCCAAGACAAATGATTAAGAGGAGCGGGAAAACATTTAAGGTTGGCGGCAAAACCAACCAAAAATATATATGATTAAATAAACAGACGACCGACCGGGCCGCTGAGGTCCTCTCACATGTCTTAGACTTTACGACCGGGTTTTAAGACGCTCGTAAAATTAGGGATTTTACGAGGTTGTCATTATTTGACAGTAAACAAGGTTAAACAGCCGAGCCTCGGACCAGGTGCTTCGAGACCCGCAAAATGGGCGTGACAATTTTGACGCTGACCCGCTCTTGTCAGTTGTCAAAAAATTGTCGATGATGATGGCCATTAAACGCAGCCAGCGGGGAAAACAAGCAAGGCAGGCCAAACCACAAAGGATCAAATCAAAGTGACTTTTATTGCTCTTTAATTGCTGAGTTGTGTTCCGCCGACTCCGCAAGCGTTATATGTACATAAAATTTAATTTTATGTTCCGACTGCCAGCGAGAAAGAACCATTTGAAATAGTCAAGTCGACTCGGAGTGACCCGTTGGTTTTTAGTGTGAAAATCACTTAAGCGCGTTTACCGAATTTACGACTCTAACGACTCTTTGAACAGCGGATGGAAAGCGTTTCCGCTTTTATGGGCTCTATACAAGCTTATTAAGATGATTTGGCGACATTATTTTGGAGAAAATTAAATAACCAAATAAATAATAGTAATATTGATGTACATAAATTTGTGCGGACAATAGTTTGAAAAAGTAAAAAAGAGGAAACATTGATACTCTTCGGAAGAGCACGAAAATATATATATAATTTAAAATTATATACACTCCATGTAATATACGAGTATATAATTATATACACTTTAATAATAAAAGCATCTGTCATAATAAATGCTTCCTTAACATGTTTATTTGTTGTTTAATTTAAAATGTTATTTAACTAAAAATCGAATTTCAGAAAGATGTGCTTAAAAAAACAAATTTTTAGTAAAAAAAAAACGGAAGCTAACTTCGATAAGCCATAGGTTTGAATACCCTTCAAGTTTGCAATTGGAAAACTTAAAAATGATCCGATTCAATCCAAAATTAAAAAGGGAAGGTGTGTTAGTTTTCTTTACATTTATCTATAAACTTTATTTTACATTTTTAAATAAATTTACCGATTGTTCCTTTAGCAGCTTTATCATATAGTCGTCCGGTGATTACCCCAGCTCTACAGAAATGTTTTTTCGGAATGTTTAATATCTTAAGAACCAAGTACACTTTATTCATTATTATTTTCGGTACGTAGTACGTACGCAGATATCTTAATATCAAATAAATGTGCCCGACCCAAAAAACAGACACTTACAAGGTTTTTAATAACAAGTAAGGAAAGCTAAGTTCGGGCTTAGCCTAAGTTAATACCCTTACAGAAAATGCCAATTTGGTCCAATAGTTCCTACAGCAGCTACTAGCACACCATTCCGATTTGTATAACATTTAAAATCCGCAGCTATAATCATATAAAAGAAGCATATATGAAAATATTTAATTTGAATATGCCAAGTTGGTCTGATCGTTTCTATGGCAGCTTTATGATATAGTGGTCTTATGATATTTTGGTCGTTCCGACATATAAACTGCTTGCATAAAAATAAGTTATTACGCTGATAGACTGGCTCAAAAAATAGAGGCACACAAACAGAGGTAGACGAACATATCTAGATCGCTTCGGCTGGTGATGCTGATCAAGAAAACTATATAGTATATGTATGGTGACGTGGAGAGCACTGACCTAGTAGGTCAGCTTAATTTCCACGTACCAAGTAGAA
>JAEIIG010033038.1:0-21280 GCA_018904695.1 Drosophila parvula | reverse complement strand
AAAAAAGTAACTATTCTATTGAATTTTAATGTATTATTTGGATCTTATTATAAAAAAAAGGTTTCAAATAATTATAATGTCATTTTCTGAGAAAGTTCCGTGACAATATGTTTTAATTTAGTCTATATTTTTTAAAATAAATGCATAAAGTATTAAAAAAAAATATCTAAACGAATATATTTATGATTTGAATGTTTGTTTGCATAACAAATAACATATTTCCTTACAGCTGTCAATAAATAGATTAAGATTTTGCGAGAAGACAGCAAGAAAACTTATAGTAATTATTACAGATATTTTTTTTACATAAATTATAATTAACTTCAACCAAGATATCTCCCTTTATGATCCTGGGGCTTACTCAAGTCAAATGTTTTTTTTTTTACTCGTGATTTTAATTTGTTTGCGGACTTTAATTCACTTTCTTGAGTACATATTTATGGGCGCCTTTATTTCCTGTTGTCCATTTTAAATGTGTAAAGTACATCAAATTTATGCTTTTATGGAAGCCATTAAAATGTTACACATTAACCGAAAAAAAGGGGAAATATAATTTTTATGAGTCGTTCAACACAAAACGAAACAAATATGGTCGCTTTATCCATCACATACAGTTATATTCAAGGCACCCATACAAGCGGAAGTGACATAACTGACATTGAATTTTGACAAGCGGAAGAGACAATGCATGTGTATGTATGTATGTAAAGTAAATATGTAGCAGAGAGCGAGTGCGTTGGAAAGCCGCAAAAAAAAAGAAGAAATTTGAAAAGAACTCAACACGATTGCCCGTTCAACAAAAAAGGGGATACAAAAAAAGAAAGCTCGAATGCCTGAGATTTTCGCTAATGGAGTGTAACAGCCCACACACCGACACTCTCTCGCACACACACACACACACCCCGACGGCATCGAAAACAAAATGAAACTCAAATAACAATTATTAAGGCGTTTCCAGACAGGCACACAACAATTATGTGACACTGTGTGTGTGGGCGGAGCGGTGGCGCGATACAAATTCAAACTGAAATACTAACACAAACGTAAACAACCTCATACACACACACACACACACCGATGCCAGTTCCAGTTTCCAGGGCTGCCGGTGTGCGTGTGCCATGTCAGCCAATGGGAAAATGTTGTTGCCTGCACGCCTTTGTGTGTGTGCGAGTATTTGTGTAACGCCGCTCTTCCGCTCTCGTTGCGCACTGTTGTTGTTTGCCGGAGAGGGTGGCTGTGCTGTGAGTCCGTAATTGTGTGTGTGCTTGTGTGTGTGAGTGTGCGAGTCGGAAAACCAGTTTTTACCCCCACCTCCTTGGGCGCTGCTGTTACACTGAGCAACCGAAACAGAAACAGCCACAAAAGCAGCGCAGCCGTAATGCAACGGTCGGTGAATGAACCAGACACAGTGGCCCTAATAGCTGGGGTTTCTTCTATAATTTTAGGGATTAGATTCCCCGAATTTATTCCTATAACGGTTACTATTATATACTGTAAAATTTTAAAGGATTTTTTATCATATGAGGAATGCTCTTTAGTCTTATAAGTAAGACGGAATTCCTTTTAAAAACCCGGATTATTAAAGGGCTCGAGATTTAGCTTCCTTCAATTGGGGTTTCTAAAATAAATAAATAAATAATTAATTTAAAAAAAGGATCATTTCATCTTGCTCGATGTTTTTCTGTTATTACATAATTGAAATCGTAAACTCTAGATAAGTGGAACCTACAAATATGTGAGTTATATCTGAAAAATTTCTAAAGAATTTCAATTTTTAAAGAAATTTTTCAACTAATTAAAGGCTGTCTTCATCTACATATGTTATTTCCATTTTATTTTAACCTGTAATATCTCATATTTTATTCCCTTTTGATGCTAAAAATTTAATTTATTTTCCGAACTGTATTTTTAAAGATTGGATCCGGTTCAGACTATAGTAATACACCTTTGAAACTTTTACGAGGAACTAGGTTTTGCATTATTGAAACCCTGGTGATCTTAGCAAGATATGATCAAAAATACATATACGAGTTTTTCTTATATATAGGGAAAAACGTGTTCCATAATGAGTTAAAAACTTTTGAAAAAAATAAATGTATAACAGAAAAGAGAAGAAAAGACGGACAGAAAGTCATATTTTTAAAACTGAAACCAATTATATTTAATGTGTTTAAAAGAGTTCTTTTAAAACCTAATTAGGATTATGTTTTATAACGTGTATAACTAGGTGTACATAAACTGACTGGCAAGAGGTTTTTGTTTTACTTACTTATAAATTAAACATTAATAAACAACGACATGTTTTATTATTTGTGAGTTAGCAGCGTCTTGTCTCTTTCGAAAGCCAAAAATTAATGGTTTTAAGATTAATACGAATGTTTCAAAGTTATGGAATGATTTGGGGCCCGATTCGGGGCTCTATTTTTTGGTTTTGCTTTAAATTTTTGTAGAATTCCTAATTGACTTCATTTTGATTTTTGCATATTGTATGTATTTCGACTTGGACTTCTATTTCGGTATTTCGGTTAATTAAATGACCATGTTTTCTTTGTTTATTATTGCTGGGACATACTCTGTCATGGCCCTTGGGTAAAATTGTATCTTGCAATCATAATGTCGTCTTCTCTTTTCCATCCACTTGAATGTCAGCGACCTTTGCCTTGTCTATTTTGGTCTAGTATTCGAGAACAGATGCACCACTGTGCCTCGGTTCCTAATGTCTTCCAACAGTTACCTGAAAAATGGGAATGGGCCGGGCCCTGAGACACCATTTTCTTCTAGCTCTTATTGTTGTTTCCCAAGTGCGTCGGTTTGCTTGTGTGAGTGCCGTGCGCTATGGATTGCTTCCTGTGCTCGTTTCCCGTATTTCTGGTCTCGTCTAGGATTTGATGCTTTCTGAATTCTTTTGTCTCGTAAAGGTTTTTTTTTTATGAATGCACATATATGTACATACATATAATACATATGTACGTATGTAAAGGCCGTATGCAGGCAGGGTCTTTGTCTTTGGGGGGTGTTTGTTCTGGTTCCTCTTCTTCGCCAGCATCGGTGAGTGTTTATCTTGGGTGTTCGCATGGATGCTATACCATGTCGGCGCTGTGTATGTGTGTGCGTGTTTGACTTCTAGTGAGGAAATCCGCTTAATGCTGTAATTTTGCTGCGCTGTTCAAACGAACACGTCAACTTTGATAGTGTAACCATTTCGGGGGCAAAGCAAATGTGGAATTTCTTCTTTTTAGCTGCATATGACTTACCTTGAAATATCCTTAATGAAAGGCAGTTTCGGTGGCACATAAAATGTATTTATTGTGAGGAAAACTACGTGGAAATTTCCCATTTAAAAATACCTATTTCTGTAAAATGTTATTTCTTTCGCAAAAAAAAAGCTGAATTGCATACAAAAAGGTATGTTTTCTACACTTTTTTATTAGGTTTTTCTATAGATTATCATATTTGTACATATTGCTACGATCGCATCTCCATAAGAATCGATTTAGCCTGTCTGCCTGTGCATTCTTCTGTACTTCTGTAGGTTGTTTCGTAAATTGGTTTTCCATTTTGTTGTTAGCTGAATAAGGTGTAGGTTTAGGTTTACAATGATCATATAAGTTGGATCAAAATCGGAAGGTATTTCCCATGGGAAAGATCCGAAAAAAAACGTGTCTCGGTCTTTAACTTATAATTAATATAAAGTTACTTCAAAGTCTAACTAAAACCATTCTTTTTATTTGGCAAAGGATTTCTTCAAGCCGTACTTAGGCTTTTAAACTTAAATCCGATTTTCCAGATTAAAAAATAAATTATTTATACTTGCTGAGGAGTACAGTTGGCGCTCTAGTCTATGCAGTCTGTAAAATGATCTTTATAAGTAGATAAAATTCTACATTTAATATGTTCATTTTCATTCATGCTGAAAGATTTCTCTCAACACCATTTTCTCAGGGCTACAAATCATCCAAAATGAATCCTTCCATAATGTCACTTAAGTCCACAGTGAAATACGAAAATCCACGAGATTTTAACACCATTTTGGGGAAACCAACTAATTATCCCAGAATTAGAAAGTCTTTAGAGCTGCTCTTCTTGTGGGATTTGATTTGGGGGAGGAAACTTTATTGCCTTGCCTGTTGATCATCCCCCAAAAATTTGGGTTCTTGGACTATTTTTGAACAGGAGTGTCGGCCTTTAAAGTAAAGTGAAGAGAGTCGTAAATTTCAAGGTGAGTGTCGTGTGCTTATCACATACACCTCCATCTTCGTTTTTCTATATGCTTATGTATTTCTCCGAATAGAGACATTCAAAATGTCCGCCATTACTTAATATTTTTTATTTAAATATTTTGTAATTTTAAATTCAAGTTATAGCTTACTTACAATGGAATCATGGGCGCAATGGAATGTTAATGCGTTGTCCATAAATATACATTTGTATTTATATGTATATATCTGCTGTTGTAGCCTTTGTATGTATGTATGTGTACACCCATAGGTATCTAATGAAACGTGATTTTCTCTAAAACGTGACTTTGTATTGATTTTCCACCAACCGTTCTCGTACTTTTGTTTCATTTTACACCAAAGCGTAAGACTGAGCCACCGTATTTGTTGCTTTAGCTGCCCCTGTGTTTGTTGTTTCTTCCGTTCGTCTTTTTTTTTTGCAGTTTTATTGCATTGAGAAAATGGTATCGTCAACTGTTACGGGAATACGAAGCGATTGGCTTCCCAATAATTTCAATATGAAATTTATACGGTCTTTATCAATAATTTGAAGGGGTAATATAACTTGAACTTGCTTTATTTAGCTATCAGCACTACATTAACTAACCAATTTGAATCAGATATTCATCGATACATATTTGGAACTTTGTCTTTATACTAACTACCAAAAAACACAAAGGTCTTTTCCAAATGCAAAACACCATATATTTGTTTTAGTTTCCAGCCAAAAATACTCATTTTCCTGACTAATATAGCCACAACAATTTGGGTAGTTTTTTATCAAAGCTCGTCGCTGAATTCGTACTTGGGAATTTTAGTTGCAATGCCCGCAACAGTTTTCGCTTAATATGGGTAGGTTTTTCATAATAGTGTCTTGATTTATGTGGTGTAAGTCAGTAGGCTAGAATTTAAGTCAAGAAAATACTCATCTATACAAATGGTGAGAACTTAAAATAAATATTTTAAGAATTTTTTAAAACGCTTTTGTTATGATGAAATATAAAACAAAAAACTATTTAAATTCCATTGCTATTGCAAGAAAGAGATACCACAATTTCGATGAGATCTTATTTATGATTTACGGCAGCAGGCCAGTCGATCTAAACCTTTTGTTAATCTGCATCTGAAAATAATATAATCTTTTTAAAGTTGTAATATATTTACCTAATCAAATTTGAAGTAAATTACAAAGAACAGCTGGACTAGGGTCTATTACTTTTACCTTTCTTAAAGTTTATTAAAACGATACGAGGACTTATTAATAGTTATGCGTGATAAGTGATTTTAAAACACTGATCACACTCCCATAATTATAATTACTTAAGCACTTATTATCATAAATTTAAAAAAACTCATGAGTACTTAGTTAACAAGTTACGGCGTATTTATTGTTTATAATTTTGTAGACCAGTAACCGGCATATGTTCCATGTTTACAGGCCAGTCCAAACCAGGCTGGCCTATTTGCCAGGTGCCACGTGAATATTTAAACAGTGTCCACCATCAGGGTTGGTAGCCGCTGGTAGCTAGTAGCTGGTAGCGTTTCCATGTCCAATAGTCCGCCGCTGTTGCTGCTGCTGTTGCTGCTGCTGTTGCTGCTGCTGTTGCTGCTGCTGCTGTTTTAGAAATCAAATTCAAATTTATGGCGAACATCACGTACCGACAACGGACCAACAATGACAACAATGAGACGCGGCTCGGTCAAGTCCTGGCACCTCGCCGACCTGCAAGTGATAATGGAGGTGTTTGGGTATTTACGCGTAGGTGAGGTCGGATATGTGTGTACATTGGCCAAGGGAAGGGTTGTTGTTGCCCATCGAAATATGATTATCGATTTGGCTGTGGCCCTTGGAAGCGGCGGATGGGTTTCCAAAAGGAGAGGCAAGGTAAGACGGTGCGACTGGAACGTTGCTGGGTATTGGTATTATATTGTTCTGTTCTATGGCCTATGGGGGCCGGGGACCATTTGGCTGCAAGTTTGTATTGTTGATCGATTTTACGTGATATTTCCGAGATTTTCCGTATTTATAGCTTGGCTGCCAGCCTTCTGCCATTGTATTGTTGTTGCTCCTGGTACACATTTCGCTGCTGCCGTATTGCCGTATTTGTTGTTCCCCTTGCATTTTGTTGTTATTATTCCTGTTGTTGGTGTTGTTTTTTTTTCATTTGAAAGTTTACTTTCGCATTTTGAACGCCTCATCGCTTTGCGTATTTGCTCTGGCTGTTTGCTGCCGCCCGTTCCCCCCATTGAATGCCGAGCTGGGAGCTGTGAACCGGGAGCTCTCTGGCTATGTTTGTTGAACAAATACAAATAAAATACATGCATAATTATTTTTGAAAATATAGTGTAATGAATACTGTGATTATGATGTGTTGGTTGATTATTATTACGATTATGGGGGCTTGGTCAGACGGATCGAATGGGTTTTTGTGTTATTTGCTTTCACTTAGTTGGCTCCCACATTGCCCTGAGTCTGGGCCCTAGCTGGTTAGTGTTTTACTTTTGGTTTACAAAAAAACTGCACACCAAATAATTGGCCAGATTAATATTAAATAAATGCTGTGAATTGTGTCTGGCCATTGCGGTGACGTTTAAGCTCAGATTTACAAATGCACAACGCACAAATTGTAATTGTTTGTCCATTATTTGTTTATTTATTATTATTTGAAATTGTTATTTATTTAAGCAGGCAAATACAGACATTTGATAGAGCGCTACGTTCTTGTACATTATTAAATATTTACTATATTGATCTTATGGTAAAACCATTAAAGCTTTAAAATTGTGGAAGGCCTACGTTCTTTTAGAATTTCTCAAGGAATCTTGGTCTTCTTTTGTAATTATTTTCAACAGTTGTATAAGATAAGCACAAAGTAACAATTTTAAAAATAAAATTCCAATATAAAACATTTACAAGATTAAATAAATTGCATTAAATATAATTTTGTTTGCTTACTGGGAAGAGAAACCATTTTATTACCCATAGAAACCATTTAAATATAATAATAATAATACGTATTAATAAGCAAATATGAACATAATCTTATAAATTATAATTTAGAACTAGAGGCAGAACGCTTTCATGTAGAGATGATAAAAATGCTTACATATTATACACATAGTCATCATAAATCTTTTAACAACAGAATAGCTTGGCTTGTGATCGGGCTGACTTAGTTAATATACAAACATTTCAAAAACAGTTTATATTTATTTCTAAAAAAGGCAATAGACTTATATAAAATAGTATAATGCCCTTTAAATCTTAATTTTATTACAATTAAATCACATATTGTTAGCTAGGCGACGGACTGTTGCTTTTGGCAGTCAATTTAATTTCCAGGAAGGCAATGCGATTTTATTCCAAGCTCTGGGATCCCTAAAAGCAATCCTTGCCTAATTCTTTGCTCATAAACCATTATGCTAATCAATAGGCAGTTCTTTGCATAATTTAAGGCGCCATAAAAGGGCCAAAAGCGTAGTCTTAACGGCGGCAAAAACAACGACAACTGTGCGCAATTAGCGGATTTGGGCAACCAAAAACAAAGCCAACGACGATGCTTGGGTTCCCTCGTTTCTGAGATTGCGGAGCTGGTGCTACTGCTGCTGGTGGTGTTGTTGTTATGGCCGTCGTTACTTGTTATTGCAGGCAATTAAAAACGTACGCCCAACACCCTCACCCAACACACCCAACACACCCAACACACCCAACACACCCAACACACACACACACAAAGAGAACACACCCCTCGAATTGTACAAACTTTTGTTTGATAATGTTAAAGTGCCGCGCAAACAAATCAAAAAGCATATTGAAATTGGGTTAATGTACGGAGGCAAGAGTCCGTATCCGGATGCGGATACGGTTGGTCCTGGTGGCTGTCCTTAGCCGCTGTTTGCTTTACGGGTTATAATCCGAAAATTAAGCGCGAGCTGAGCATTAAAATTTGCGACCCATTTCGAGGGAGGCTGCCCCTTCAGTGTCGCGACGTCGACTGTTGTTTCAAGATAAAAACTTCATGTGCGTTGGAAAAACACACGGGAAAAGAGGAAAAGGACCACGAGTGTGGGAGGGGACTTTGGCATAAAAGTGCACTTAGCGAAAAGTTAACACACAAAATTATAGGCATTTGAGAGGGTTATATTCGGGAATTATGGAATTATTAAGGTACTAATTTAAATAAATGATAACATAAATTTATGAGCGAATAATCTATATCTTATGATATGACAAAAAAAGACCTCAGCTTAGAAAGAAAGGTACAGAATGGGAGAATGTAAAAAGTATTAAATTTACTAAGTTTACGCCAATTAAAACCGGTTCTGTGTCAACTATTTCTCTGAGCGTGGTTGATTATTTTTGGCCGAAGCCGACGCAGAGAGAGCTCTTATCGTTTTGGCCCTGGCATATGTTACGCACATTTAAAGCGTATGGCGAGTTTTCCGCTTTCCACGTCTTCCCACCTGATAGGCCACCTCCGAAGGTGCCTGGGAATCTCGGTGCGGTTCAGTGCCATGTTCATACATATACCTGACTATCAGGAAGTTTCTCACACTTCTAGGACATGTGCTGTATTTTTTTTGCCGTTTTTCCCCGTCTGGTTATCAATTGGCCGATTGGAAATTCCCCGATCCCTACGCTCTGCCGTGAGAACCGAGCAGGAAACCGTGTATTTTTAGCATACAGGCATACCTGTGGCTCGCCGTCGTCCTTATGGGAAAATAGCAGCCATAGTCGCCGCATGAGAGGATCCGACCTGGGATCGGAAGAAGGAAGAACAGCGCCGGGCCCGCAACACCCACATTAGCATCGGCCCAGCGTCCAGTGTCTCGTTAATGGCTTTATGGACTCTCTAGTTTCGACTGCTGTCCGGAGCGTGGGAAACTTCCAACCTGCTGTCCCTACGCAGCAGCGTCTTCCTCCGGGTCACTCCCTGCCCATCGCCCATCGCCCATCGCTGTGTAGTTCAAGTTCAGTGTGAAGATTTGTGTTGACTTTATTTTTAAACTTTTACCCATTTGTCTTTATATTGTGCTGCTGTGTTGTTGGCCTGTAACAAGATTAAGGTCAAGTTGGCGGGTGGAGGTAGGGATTTGGTCTGAGATCCGGTTCATTGATTTGCTATGCGAAGCATGAGTTTTAGTTTTATTCACTTTCCGGGAAGAGAGCCATGAATTGCTCGTGTTTATTTACTCTCCGGCACTCTGGTATGTCTAAGTACCCTTCTCCAGCGGCAATTTGCCAGTTGATTTATTTTTAACAATCTGTAGTTTCTGAATAATTAAACTGGGATGTAGTCAAAGCCAATTCAAGTTCTCTAAAATTAAATAAAAAGGGATTCAAGAAGGGATTTGTTTAGAAAACAATTTACAATGATTTGTTTTAAAATAATTTTTTTTATTTATTAAGAACTTATATATACTTATGGCAGTTCTTGTTCACCCTTTCAGATATATCCCATATGTAACATAGTTTCTTCATGATATCATGGCATATATATGTCAATATTTGATTAAATATACCAAATTTATTGAAGAAATTAATAACTGAAATGTGGCACAGCTTTATCACAATATTTATTAATAGGTAAAATCTTAATTTTACTATTCAAATAATTACACAGTCATAGAATCCCAAAAGTTTATAGGAAATAATGACCAGATTTAATCTTTTATTCCCTTCTCTACCTTTTCAATTTTTTATTTTGCTTTTTATCTGATTTCTGTTTATGATTTCTATAATAAAAACATATGATATATCATTAAATCTGCCCAGATTCATGGCCTTAAGAAATGTTAACTCCGAATATAAGCAAATATCCTGAATGATTTTGACCCACTTACTGTCCATAAACTATCCTATTATACGATATTTTTCACCAACCGCCCCTCGGTTAACTCCTGCCCGAGTCATTTATAATAATCGCGGCCTAAATGGAAACGCCTATTCGTTTTTCCCTATTTTTCCTGGACCGTTTCTCTATAAGGAAAAAGGGGAGCGACCTCACTTCAGACGCGCATGTTGTCACATTTGCGTTGCGGCTTAGCGCGGAATATTCTTTAGGATTATGATCGTTGAGCAAATCTGTTGCTCCTGTGAATGTGTAACGGATGCCGGCAATTCCCTCAATCTCTGCCTTTTGACAAATGTTTCATTCCGGGATGGCACCGAATAAAAAAATAAAGATTTATGAAATCAGGTCTAAGCTGATCGTACTTCTTGTGTCAAAAAATATAATATAATATATAGGCAATATTAATTTTGTTAATGAAATTGTTTGTATATATTTTAAATACTATATTAACTTTTACTAAGATATGTTTCAAGTCTCCAATTTTAACTGGTAGTGCTACTCTTTAATCTAATTATTAATGTCATTAGTTTATATGCTTAAGAAACCACGAAAGACTTATTGAACCCATGAAGTTGCCCCAGCATTCCTGGAAATGTTTTGCAATGGGAAATACTTATTTTCCATGTGACCAATTTAGAAGGGAGATATGTATGTACATTATAAGCTGCATTAAAACTACGTGACCTGTCTCAATAAACCTGTAATTACGTGCGAATTCCTTGTAGTGCCACCAAGTTCTTTTAAAATGTTAAAGGAAAGCGACTCAATGGGAAGTGAAGCGCAGCAGGAGTTCGCATGATTTGGATTTTGGCAAAACTGCGCCAAAATCACGTTCGAAAACTATCAATGGCAAGATGCTGACTGTGGGTCATCCCGAATCTATGGTATATACAGAGAGTCCTAGCCTCTCCTCTCCTCTGTGTGTTTGTGTGTGTGTGGGACATCATTTGTGTTTTATGTGCTAATACAGAGACACATCAACGAATAATATGTATGTAGATAAAAGTCAAACTCCTGTGGTGGGCCAGAGTCAACCTGTTGAATGCAGAAGTCAGGTCGAGCGAGATGGCACCAACGGTTATCCTATATGTTTGCCATTCTCTCTGCAGGATCAAGTCGAATTAGTGGCATTGCGAAAGGTCAATTGCCCTGACAGGTAAAATACTCAGCTCAGCCAATGGCATGTTTTCCTTAGATCAGGTAGGAGCAGCAGGATCCTTTTCAAGATCTTCGCTCGGAAACTGTTAAAACTGCTTGGCTGGGAAGAAAGCATCTCAGTTGCAAACAGGTGATTGCAGGGATACGACCTAGAGCTCGCAGGAAGAGTGTTAAACAAGGATTTAAGACGAACAAATAAGAAACTGAACAAAAATGACTAACCATCGCCGAGTGCGCAAGGACTGCTACGAGAGTAGATTGCATGGTCGGTTCTTAGATGATATTTTTGTTAAAGCTAAATTCCTGTATTCGGTGCTAACTGTTTAATCATATATGTTCTGATTTTTGTTTTTTGCAGATATAGCCAAAACGTGTGCCATGAAGGAGAAAAGCAAAAATGCGGCACGCACGCGACGTGAAAAGGAAAACACAGAGTTCTGTGAATTGGCCAAATTACTGCCGCTGCCAGCGGCGATTACTTCGCAACTGGACAAGGCCTCCGTCATCCGGCTGACCACATCGTATTTGAAAATGCGCCAGGTCTTTCCCGATGGTAAGTATTCGCATTGCAGTTCCGTTTTTGTGCCAGGTTGGCATTGCCGGGAAACTGGCAGGAAAACTCACTTGATTGCCGCTCAATTTGTCGCCGGGTCTTGGCTTTTCATCTCTGTCGTGTGAATTACGCCTTGCGGCTATGGCAAATGATGCGGAATGTTTGACAGCCACGCGACCGCCACGCTCATTATAATCCAACCTCAACGTATCCTCACAGCAGGACATGTTCCCTTTGTTTTTTTCTTGTTGTTGTTTTTCTTTAACTCCTATTTTTGTGGAAGCTTTCAAGTTTAAGCGACAGTGTTTGGCTAAAGCATACGTTTGTGAGGACATCCCGGGGAAAAAAGCACTCAACAATGGGCAGGCAATAAACAGAAGGATATACACAGTGGGCTGGAGAGTGGGCGTTGGGTGGGTGGTGTGAGGTGGCTAAAACATAATGGCGGCTGTTGTTTCACTCAGAAAGCAACGAGCGACGAGAGAGCCGGCCTGGAAGTCTCTCTCCCTTTTCTCTCTCCCACTCTCTCTCTCTCTCTCTCTGTCTGTGTGTGTGGCTTTCCCCACGTGAGTGTGCGCTGCTGAGATTTTCTGCTGACGAAGAGGGTTTGCTCGAGAGGACGCCCGGAGTGGGGTGGGGTGGGGTGGGTGTCGCTTCCCATTGTTGCGGGCCGTTTTGTGCTTTTCTTTTTCCCCCTTTATTGAAATAATTATTTTAATAATAGGCAACAAACAACGAAGGAAGTCCTGGCTATATATTCATGACAATACATGGACAATACTTGGCGTTGGAAAAAGGAAATGGAGGAGGGAGGATGTGGCAATGGATGTGGGTGGTTACTGCTAGTGGGCTGTGAATGGGCCACCTAAGGCGCTCGATGACTTTAATTGGGAATAATATTTAGACGTCAGCAGTGACAAGTAGGGCGGGCGGACGGTCGTGTGTGCTTGCTGCTGGTGGGAATTTTACGAATTACGAATAGGGATTCGATTCGAATTGAAAGTCAACTCGGATTTATAGATTAATTTGTGGTGAAAGCTGTATTATTTAACCCCAATTGAATTTACTGACAATACAAAGCTTTATCTTGTTGAGCATCTCTGATAAAATATTTCTTTCTTCCTTGCAGGACTTGGAGAGGCCTGGGGCTCATCGCCCGCCATGCAACGCGGCGCTACAATCAAGGAGCTGGGCTCACACCTGCTGCAAACCCTGGATGGCTTCATCTTCGTGGTGGCTCCGGATGGCAAAATCATGTACATCTCGGAAACGGCCTCCGTGCATCTGGGCCTCAGTCAGGTGAGTGTCATCGTTGTCGGTTCTTGTGTCCTGATTTATGCGCATAAATTTCTGAGGGGGCCACCTGCCAGGTTGCCTTTTTTTTTTTGTATCCTGCCTGACTTGCCGCCACTTTCATTTGCAAGTCAATGGTGCGGTTGTAGGGCTCGAAGTGTTCAAGAAGCCTCAAAAAAGGCGATTCATTTACATTTGCCAACTAATTGGCACTCAATGCCAGCAAAAGAAAATTCAAGCATATTTTCCATGAAATTTATAAAGTAAATTGTATCTTTCCAATCAAAGATTAGCAGACTTTCTTCCAAAACCTAGCTGATTCCCGAAATTAACAAAATCCCCCACTGATAAGGCTAGATCGGCTTGGCTGTTGATGTAACAGGAAATACTGATATCTTCTCTGTTTTCTCAACTTGTTATTTATGTTTTTCTAACCAATATCTTATTTTCTTTAGGTGGAACTGACGGGCAACTCGATATTCGAGTACATACACAACTACGATCAGGACGAGATGAATGCCATTTTGTCGCTGCATCCGCACATCAACCAGCATCCAGTGAGTACAGCATATAATAAGAACAAAAAATCAAAGAAAAACTGTGGCACATTTTAAATGTTGGCCCTTTTCCTCTCGCTCTCGCTCTTGCTCTCTCTCTCTCTATCGCTGGACTCTGGTCTCTTTCCCACACACTGTCACTGTACTCACGCCACAGGCTGCCTTTCTCAACTCCCTACAGCTCGCCCAGACGCACACGCCCATCGGCAGTCCGAATGGCGTCCAGCACCCATCCGCCTATGGCCACGATCGTGGCTCGCACACCATCGAAATCGAGAAGACCTTCTTCCTGCGCATGAAATGCGTCCTGGCCAAAAGGAATGCTGGCCTCACCACATCCGGTTTTAAGGTATGACTCATAACTGACATAACTTAACAATTCGGAGGATATTTGCCTTCGTTAAGTTATTACTAACGTTAATATTTGAAATTCCCTTACAATGATTTAAAAAGGTTTTGGTTAATAGATTGAATTTAAAAAGTTTACCATTAGATTTTACAACATTGAATCGGAATTTACTCTTTATTGTTCTTAAAACTTCAAACAAATATAATATTTTACTAATAATATCTTCCTTTTATAGGTGATACACTGCTCCGGATATCTGAAGGCTCGCATCTATCCCGATTGTGGGGACGGTCAGGGCAGCCTCATCCAGAATCTCGGCCTAGTGGCCGTCGGTCACTCGCTGCCTTCCTCTGCCATCACAGAAATCAAGCTGCACCAGAACATGTTCATGTTCCGGGCCAAGCTGGACATGAAGCTCATCTTTTTCGATGCACGGTAAGTGGACTTTAAGCGAATTTATTAATTATATTTAAAAAAAATAACAGGAAGTAGTTGTTTACCTCAGAATTTGTAATTCAAGTTTTAGAGGAGATTTTGAAGTTGTAAATAATATTAAATTATTACTTTTGAGTGGGAGAAACTCTAACTTGAGCGTTTAACATAAAGCAAGCTCACTTTTTCCCGAGAAAGTTGAGGAAAGCCCCTTCAAGAAACCCCCGCCTGTTTGTCGTATATTCGACACTAGGCAAATATTTAAAAGGGCCGCCGAATTCCTTTTTTACACCACGATAAAAAGTACCAGCAACCGCCCCCCAAAAAGATAATGCTTTCAAAGTACTTAAAACAAAAAAGAGAGAAAAGAAAGGAATATGAGAAAAAAGGAAATGTAAGCAAGACGGGGCGACATGACTAAAAGGAAAACAAATCATTTCCCTCTTGAGCTTGATTTTCTTTTGTCTGCGCTTCGCTCTATAGGCACACATAGAGTGTGTGTGTGGGTGTCGGGGGAAAGGGAAAAGGACTCGGTGGGGACCAAAAAACCAGCCCACTTTGTCTGACATTATTGTCACTCAATTACCCTCATGATGGTATAGCCTATAGCCGTCCTATTCTGGCGCCCTTCGCAGCCGCCGTGCCGAGCAACCCCAAAAAGTATTAGGGGAAAGCAGCCCCATTTTCGCCGTTTTTTGTTGTTTCTGTATAATTGAATTGACGCTGACAAAAGTAACCCGGCCAAATAAAATAAAACAAACCGAAACCAATAGCGAAGGCAACACCAATGACCATTCACTGTTTGCACAAGCGAGAAACTTGTGTCCTCAACGGATACCGCGACCCCTTACTCATGTCGCCTGTTTATTTGCTTACAGCGTATCGCAGCTAACCGGATATGAGCCGCAGGACCTCATCGAGAAGACGCTGTATCAGTACATCCATGCCGCGGACATAATGGCCATGCGGTGCTCCCATCAAATCCGTAAGAAAACAAAACATTTTACAATTTTTAAGCAACTGAGAAGTAATCCTGAATGGAAAGACTTCTTTATTTGTTGAGCATTTCGATTCTAAAGCCTGCCCCTTCTCGCTTTTATTCTACAGTGCTGTACAAAGGACAAGTTACCACCAAATACTATCGCTTCCTGACCAAGGGCGGCGGCTGGGTGTGGGTGCAGTCGTATGCCACCTTGGTGCACAACTCGCGATCCTCGCGCGAAGTGTTCATCGTGAGCGTCAACTATGTGCTGAGCGAACGAGAGGTGAAAGACTTGGTGCTGAACGAGATTCAGACCGGAGTGGTCAAGCGGGAGCCCATTTCGCCGGCGGCCCAAGCAGCAGCAGCGGCGGCGGCACAGGCCCAGGCGGCCCAAGTAGCCGCAGCGGCGCAGGCGGTTCCCCAGCAACAGCAGCAGCCACCGGTAGTGGTGGTGGTGGGGCAACAGCAGCCTCAGTGCGCCGTGGCCACTGGTGGCCAGGGAGTGGGTCCAGGAACGCCTGTTAGTCTGGCCCTGAGTGCCAGTCCCAAGCTGGATCCATACTTTGAGCCGGAGCTGCCGTTGCAGCCGCCCAATGCCGTTACACCCGTGCCCTCGGCGACCAACAATAGCAGCAACAATAATAACAACGGCGCCTGGCACCACCACCAGTTGCAGCAGCAGCAATCGACCAGCATGGATCACGACAGCCTGAGCTATACCCAGCTCTATCCACCGCTCAATGACCTTGTGGTCAGCTCGAGCAGCAGTGTGGGCGGTGGCACCGCATCCAGTGCAGGCGGCGGCTCTAGCGCATCAGCCTCGTCCTCGGGTGTTTACTCCACGGAAATGCAATATCCGGACACCACCACGGGCAACCTGTACTACAACAATAATAATCACTATTACTATGACTATGATGCCACTGTGGATGTGGCCACCTCGATGATCCGCCCCTTCTCGGCCAACTCGAATAGCTGCTCCAGCAGTTCGGAGAGCGAGCGGCAGCTGTCCACCGGAAATGCCTCGATTGTGAACGGCACTTCGCCGTCACAGACAACCTACAGCGATCTGAGTCACACATTCGAGCTGAGCTACTTCTCGGACAATAGTTCGCAGCAGCAGCAGCAGCAGCAACAGCAACAGCAGCAGCAACAACAACATCTGATGGAGCATCAGCACCTGCAGCAGCAACAGCATCATCAGCGATTGCAGACGCAACAACAGCAATACCAGCAGCAACAGTATGCCATGCCCCACCAGCAACAGCAGCAGCAGCAACAGCAGCAGCAGCAGCAACAGCAACAGCAGCAGCAGCGGGTAGTCAGTGATTTTGCAGAGAGCTTTAAGACAGTTAATGCCGCTGCTGCGGCGGCGGCGGTGGTGGCCACGCCCCATTATACCAGCGTGATCGTGGAGCCGCAGCACTATATACCCAACGATTTTGTGCATTAGCAGCAGCCTGCTTTTGTTGTTGTTACTGTTGTTGTTGTTGTTGTTGTTTCTAAAACAATCGAGCAAGCCAGCAAACGCGCCGACTGCCCCGCCCCCTCCGCCGGACACCCCTGGGAGTCCTCGAGTTCCAAATGTAATATGTGGCTGAGCCACAAAAACTGCGAAAAGATTGCAAAGTCTAAGCAGCTCTCACTTTCTTTTCGCGATTTCTTGTCTTATTTATTTAAAAGTTTCCCCTCCCTGCTTTCGACACAGGCAAAAAAAAAGAAAATGGAATGAAAACCGGAGAAATCCTTGTTAACAAAATGCAGCGAGCAAATACAAATTCTATGATAGATCTTAGCCCTAAGAATTAACTGTAAAATGTTCATAAAACGAGAAAAAACTAACATTAATTAAATTGCACATACTTATATTTAATAAAACTACATATAAATTATACATGATCCCAAGATTGTGAATGCATATACGATCTATAACTATGTTTATGTACATATATATACAGAATGGAAACGATTTGTAAATAGTGAAGGGGCCGCTCCACTATGCAGATATCGAATATGATCTTCATAAGTCAAGTAAATAATTGTAAATGTAACATTAACTATTATCGCAAGTTTTTCTAATTTGAATAAATAAATTATTATGTGGGTGAACAATAAGCACCATGCTTTTAATATTTATCAGGGCGGTAATATAGCTATTAAAAAACAGAAGCAATATATAACATGGCAGTCATAAATGGTGTCAATTCCTACACAAAATATGACATTTTCTGAATGCGTCTTAACGGGTTTATGGATGAGACCTTTTAAAATTGATATAATTAATAAAAGGGAAAGCCTTCATTTTGTCTATTTTTCCTTTTAAAATAATATTATATTACCCTAATATTCGCACTAGTAATAATAAAATATTATTTATTGTTAGTTATCAGTTTTTCAAAAGTGGAGCGCAGTTTCAACGAAATCCAGTTAGTGATGTGTTTCTTAACGTTACCTATACATATCAGCATACGATATATTTAAGCTTAGATCTCTTTCCGCCAGGTGACGTTTTGTCTTGGTTCGCCACAATTAAAATGATTGGTGGCGCCCTCTGTGTTCGTTAGTGTTAGCCATACATGTAAGTATACGATATATTTCAGTTTCAACATATTTCCGCCAGGTGGCGCTTTGTACAATTAATGATTTTTTGCGTCCCCTTGGTTTCGCTTCTTGGACTTTTACCATAGGCATTCTATTCTGCAGCCATGTCCGGCAACGTTAATGTCATGAGCAACCAACTTAGGGGTTCTTATCTGCGGAAAATGACGCGGAGCGCGAGGATATAAGGAAATCTTACGAATTCCCTCAAAAAGTGTGGCAACGCCAATGGCATAAGCTATTTAGGTGTGACATCGATAGTATCGATATTAAAATCGGTATTGTTGCAGCTCTAGTTCCACGTCAAGCGCCGGAAAAAAAACACGACTTGCATTTATTTAATTTATCTGGCGACTGGACTAACGAATTTCTAGCAACATGGTGAGCCTGCTGCAGGAAATCGACACCGAGCACGAGGACATGGTCCATCACGCGGCTCTGGACTTCTACGGCCTGCTGCTGGCCACCTGCTCATCGGACGGCAGCGTCCGAATCTTCCACTCGCGCAAGAACAACAAGGCGCTGGCGGAGCTCAAAGGCCACCAGGGACCGGTGTGGCAGGTGGCATGGGCCCATCCCAAGTTCGGCAACATCCTGGCCTCATGCTCCTACGACCGGAAGGTGATCGTCTGGAAGTCCACAACGCCCCGCGATTGGACCAAGCTGTGAGTAAATGCACGCACACACCGGCAACTTCGCACACACTGACAGGGTGACATGGGCAAGGGGGCCAACGACTGAGTGATACCCAGTAATCAAGAGTTGTGCCATTGAAAGCTTAGAAGAGTGATTAGATTTTCCAATTTATAAAATAATGGCATCGATAGATATCACTATCTTGGAATTTTCATATTTATATTTCGTTTTCTTATTTGACATTGCTTTCCATGTTTATCAGTGATGCATACTCTGGTAAAGGGTACGACAAACACATACACACACACTTGCATTAACAGACATATGTTGGACATGTGTATGTTTGAGCTGTTATCATTCCATGGCTGCCACACATCTAATTTGAGTGTTTGCCACATTTCAGCTACGAATACAGCAACCACGACTCCTCAGTGAACTCTGTGGATTTCGGCCCATCTGAGTACGGATTGGTGCTGGCCTGTGCCAGTTCGGATGGCTCCATTTCGGTGCTCACCTGCAACACAGACTACGGTGTGTGGGATGCCAAAAAGATTCCGAATGCTCATACCATTGGAGTGAATGCTATTTCCTGGTGCCCCGCCCAGGCTCCAGATCCGGCATTCGACCAGCGCGTCACCTCGCGCTCGACAGCCGTGAAGCGTCTGGTAAGCGGTGGATGCGATAACCTGGTGAAGATCTGGCGCGAAGAGAACGATCGCTGGGTGGAGGAGCAGCGTCTGGAGGCTCATTCTGATTGGGTGCGTGATGTGGCCTGGGCGCCATCGATCGGCCTGCATCGGTCGCAGATCGCTACGGCCTCCCAAGATCGCCACGTGATCGTGTGGAGCAGCAACGCCGATCTGACACATTGGACATCGAGTGTGCTGCACACATTCGATGATGCTGTGTGGAGTATTTCTTGGTCCACCACCGGCAACATTCTGGCCGTCACTGGGGGCGATAACAATGTTACGCTGTGGAAGGAGAACACCGAGGGTCAGTGGATACGTATCAATTATGAGTCTGGCACGGCCATTCAGTCCAAGCAGCCATCGCACCATCCCCATTCCCACGCCCAGCAGCAGCAGCAGACTCAACAGCAGCAGTCGCATCAGCAGCAAGCGCCCTTACACCCGGGCCCATCCTCGGATTCGGAACACAGCTCGAACCTCTCCAATTCACAGCTCTCCAACTGAGACTGCAAAAGTTTTTGAGCGCAAGTCGTGGTAAAATGTTATCTTACAAATACCTATAAAAATATACAATTTAATGTTCTAACTATGATTTGTTTTTAATATGGTCTACCCGAGTTCGCAAGTTCCTCATTAATTATCAAGTAACTTCTTATTCTTTGAAGCTTAAAGTAATTTGATTATAACGAATGAACCTTTTTTTTTAAGATGAAAGATAAAAGCGGACTTCTTTTAGTGGAAGATCAAAAGTATTACAATAAGTTTCTTGATAAAATGTTACACCTCCATCTGTGCTTAATACTTAAAGCCACCTTTTAATATTGTTTTAATATTGAAAAAATGGAATTTCATAGTTTATCCAGCAAAGTGACTTGTAGAAATGATTTTTTGGCTCACTCTAATTCCTTATAATTAACATTTCGCGGGGTTAGAGTTCGAGAGTTCGAGGGCCCTAATGTACTACGCTTTGTAATTAATACGTCTGCTTGAAGGAAAAGTAATCACGGGACCCCTTGCGAAATTGCATAGAATTAACCTCCTTTTATGGTACATTGACTTGCGCCTACGTTTAAGTCGCTCTGATAATTAGTCATAGATTAGGTATAGTTCCAGGCTTCGGAGCCGCGAAAATTGAAAATCCATGAAAGCCATCGCTCTTACCACAAACAAAACAGGCCTGTTGTTTAGACGTGGTAAGTAATTTTTCATTCATGAGAACGGAAGTTACTCGTTTCGAGTAAATTCGGGACACGTGCCGCGATAAAACGCGAAACAAACAAATAAACATTTTGCTGGAGCTAATGTCCAGAATGGAAGGTGGAACCACTGGGTGGCACCTGCATGTTGGGGCTCCTTAAAAAGGCTTATCTAGCTTCACACGGTTTTCAGAAGTTTTTCATTTTGAAGCACTCTTGGCTGCCTTACCAGGTAGTGCATGTTGCTGTCAGGGCATTTATTTATCGATTAGATTAGCTTAACTTATACTAAACTTACTTTATTGAAGACTTGTTTCTAAGAGATTCTTTTCAGCTATAAAACTATGAGAGAAAGTTTAAGGTATTCTCTAATTGAACTATCAATTTTACGAGTTGGTATGTTGAGGTATAGGATAAAACAGGTCACATACATCGAATTTTACGAGAAAAAAATTACCGCATTTTATTATGTTTATATAGATTAATCTTATATAAATATTTTAGCTTAATAGGCTCTGTGTCTTTAAGTAACAGTTGATAGTAAAGTAAATCGCTTATTTATTTCATTTTAGGATAATCATGGTTTAAATTTTATTATTAAATTATTATACAGTAGAGTCCGGTTATAGCGACTTTCAAGGGACCGACGATTTTACGTCGTTATACCCGGAAGACGCACTAACCGAAAGCAGCAAAAACATTTTTTTTTTTTTTGTTTATTTTTGGTTGATATGATTGTAATAGGTTTTTAAAATAAAACAA
>JAEIIG010033029.1:0-91207 GCA_018904695.1 Drosophila parvula | reverse complement strand
TTTTTGGTTATATATTTTGTCCTGGCTTTTGGCATTTTCCACATTTTTCCCACATTCGTGTATTTTTGGGGGGTTGGGGTGGATATATTTTCCACTTGGGGAGGTTGGAATTGATGGCAGTTTCAACTCACCCCCGCGAGCAAACAATGAACGGGAAACAATTCGGCTCAAAGTGACTTTTCCTTGGGAAACATTTCGACCATCCCCCGCTTTAACTTTCCGATTTTCCTGTTTTATGGCGGCCCTTTAAAATCATTTAAAGCGGTGCTTCTGCTTTTCTGCTATTCTGCTTTGAAGTGCAAAGTTTCTTGCTTTATGGTAATTTAAAATCGATTACTTCCTGAGCTCCATGCTCTTGTCTAATTTGTGCTCTTCTTTTGAACTCTGGACTCACCTTTGGCTGGCAGGAAAATTCAAGAAATTTTTTTGTGGGTGGGGTCGTTCGTTGTTCTCCCTCTTATATACCTATATATAATATGTTTTTTTGTTGTACTTAAGGTTGGTGCTCTTGGTGCTCCTTTGTGCATTTCAAGTTCTGGGTGTGGCAGCTTCAAAATGCGTTAATGGTGTGTATTTGGGTGAAGTTTGGCAACAAGGTAAAAGCGGGAACTTAAAGAACTTAACTGGGCTTAAATGGTACTGTAAAATTATGAATTTAAGATGAGAGAATTATAGGGTTTGAACATATTTAGTAAATAAATTATACCATTTAGAAGGAGCATAGCTTAAACTATTAAATTTCAATAAAAATCCCTCTTAGTACTTAATAATTCTGCTACAAATACCCTTCCTG
Source organism: Drosophila parvula (assembly GCA_018904695.1). Classification (NCBI taxonomy): domain Eukaryota; kingdom Metazoa; phylum Arthropoda; class Insecta; order Diptera; family Drosophilidae; genus Drosophila; species Drosophila parvula. The sequence goes on along the minus strand of JAEIIG010033029.1, from coordinate 90,414 downwards.
TTTAAAGATCGCTATCCTTTATTTTTAAGAGGTTTTAAACAAGATGTTACCTTGAATAAAGACCCATTGGCATGTCATATTCATTTGCTACACCTTGTTAACGGGTATTTCCCATTTAATAGCTTCTTACAATTAAACTTCAACAGCTTCTGCTACAAAGTATTATTATCTTAGTTTCAAGTGAATATTTAATTGCAATGATGGCTTGCCATACGTGGCAAGTGTCCCGGACAACTTCTTGCACATGTTTGCATTGCATTTTCTTGTCAAAGGCTCTGGCTTCTCCACCTCTGGCATGTGGTTTCAAGATGCAGCTGTGTTTTCGTCTTATAAAACCGCAGGACAACAAATTATATATACGCAATGCGATTGATGACCTTCCTCTCAATAAAAAAAAGGGGAGCTCTGCAAGAAAACGAAGAGGGGAATTCCCCCTTGGCACGTACTAATGTGCCCCTGATCTTTAGCTTTTTCTCCCTTTCTCGCTCTTACCGGCAGGTGTTTGACTTGCAGCCTGTTTTTTAAATTACAGGAAAAAATATTCAACTTCCTCGTTGCGGTTTGCTGTGTCACATGCTGCCTTTGTATTCTGTTGTTGTCCATAAATATTTCTGTTAATAAAAAGCATTTGTTTGTAACTAGGTCAAAGAATTTCATATCTTATCAGTCATTTGTTAGTTGTTAGAGAGAACGTTTGAAGGCCCCCATATGACAACAGGTTGCGCTTTTATTATATTTATATAACGTAGAGGAAACAACACTTATCAGTGGAATATGAAAATGAATCAAAGCCTTGCATTTGTTTTTTCAAGAAAATAAGCTGCTTTTCGTTTATATATAAACTGATAATGGGTGACCTCAATTCAGTATGAAAAACACTGATACAAACACAAAATAAGACTTTGATCCTATGCTAAATGCATATATTTATAATGCCAATCATCAGACTCAACTTAACTTGCCTGTAATTAACAAACCGATAGTTGATAGCGGCAGCTGCTAAATTCTTTTGTTTAATTAATCAATTTTATGATATATTTTTCATATTTGTTCTTTAAAGGAATTTCACAAATTACAATTGAAGCAGCTGTTTAAATTCAGACACGCGCTTACAAGTCTAAAAAAAACCCTTCAACAAAAATATTGCAAATAAATAATACTTTCAAGCTAGCTGGGTTAGCAATACCTTTCGAAATCTTTATGTACATTTTTCTAGCTGCTATTAGAAGCTTGTAAACTCGCAGAATTTATTTAGAAAAAATAGTTTACTTGATTATTCAGCTATTAACTAATGATGTTGATGTATTTTCAACAGGGAAATAAAAAGTCAGATTTATATTCCGAGCGCTAACGAAAGAAAAACTAAATACGAAAAGGGAAAATGTTAAATTCATTGGGCATTGAGCACCAGCAACACTAACAGCAATAATTAACGAGAAATCAAAGCGTAAACTAATTCGACCTTGTGGCAGCAACAACAATTACCTACAATGACACGTGACCATGGGAGCAGTGAAAAAAAAATACAAATACAAATTAAAATACATAGCAAGATAAAGGCAAACATGTAAAATGTTAGACAAATGTTTATTGTTAGAACATGAAACGAAAAACTGTGCTTAAACACGAAATGCAAATGGAAATAATACAGAAAAAAAACGTTGCTGATAATTCACATGGAACGCCAGAAATGTTTAACGGAATAATTGACAAATTTTTTAATTGCTGCCACATTTTGCTGACCTTGACACACTAGAAAAACAGCCACAAAAGCAGGCATCACAATCGCCATAATAGTAAAACTAGTCTCTCCCATTCTCCCTCTCTCAAAATATAAATGTTTATAACTTTTGTGTACATAGCTCACATTTTATAGGCAATTTGTTTTTATTATTTTAGTTTGGGATATCAGCAAACATAGAGGAGAGAGAGCGAGCTCTGAAACACGATGGCAGACAGCGTGGCAGGCAGAGAGTCATATAATAAAAAAAGAAAAGGCAAAAACAGAAAACAGAAAACAACAAACGCGAATAATATTGCGAAAAATAATAATAATAAAAGTTTGTACGCGTGGGCGTTGCCATCTATTACACCGCAAGAAAAACTTAGATTGCCTTGATATAAGTAGAAATATTTAGAAGAGAAAATGTTTTTTAAATTGTAAATGTTGGAAAGATAAACTACTTTCTACAATTGGTTTGGTAAACAGTCAGGTATAAATTGCCAATTTTATTTAAAATTAAAGATATTCCCATTTCTAATAATATTTCTAATTCGTGAACAAACTTTATAAACTTTTTATAAAGATATGAAAGAAATAACATTTGTGAAAGATTTACCCAACTCTCATATCGCTTTATACAAGTAAATAAAAGAAATATTACAAGTAATCTTGAAATAACAAGAAATTTAAATATATATATTATATATTTTGCAATGTTTTACTTGAAATAATTAGGCCCACATTTTACTTTCTGTGTATTTCCAAGCGAGAAAACGAGAGGATTGTGTGTGCGCGCCTTTTAAGTTGATTAAAAGCGCGTTCTGCCGATGGCGATGTGTACCCCACAATTCGTCCCCCATTTTCATTCCTCTGTGAGCCGCATAATTGTGTCAACTTTTCTCAGAATATGTTTGTGTATACCAGAGCAGCGAAATGTGTGTCACGTCTCCACGGGCATGCAAAAAAGAATTAATATAAAAAAACATATATACGATATATAAATAGCGCAGGCCTGTCTAATTAGCTTTGAAATGCTTTAACCACAATGTTGATAAGCCACAAATATTTTACATATACAAACATTTTCATATTAATTAAGAGATCACTATTAAGGTTCTAAAAAGATGTAGAGAAGCCAAGTTATTATTATTTTCCCACAGTCATTGATTTTCAATTGAAATAAATATATTAATTACCCCTATCCGAACCCTTAGAGTATGAAAGAATTCATTTATGCATTGCTTTTAATTTTCTTACTCTTGAACGTTGGTGGTCAGTACACTCAAGTGGCCCTTGCACGTGCTTGTTAGGGTTAGATGTTAGTAGGCACAATAGGGGAAAGTATACTGTACTTTGCCACTCGCGTCTACTGCGTATGCGTAATTTGTAGCTACTTTCAACCAAAGTAAAGCACATACAAAACAAAAGGGCTTTTCGCAGAACCCTTTCCAAAAATGTCTGATGTTTTTCAATGGAAGCGCTTTGCGTTGGAAATATGCGAAGACACGCACACTTGCCTACTCGACTGCGGCTAGACGGGAGCCAAAAAGGGCCAAAAGGATGATATAGAAATATAGGATGAGATCCTTCGTCGACGTCTGTCTGGGCTGCCCTAATGGAAATGACTTTGACTTTTTGATATTCGGTTGCGAGCCGCAATTCACGTTTATAGCCATCTACCACCAAGTACGGCTTTTTTGTTGTTTTGGTCTGGTTTATTGTTCAGTTGGCAGACTATAGGTTCAATGCCTGACAAATGGTCTTGTTATGGTTTTGGCCACACCACAGGTCTAGCCTTTGTAGCCACTGAGAAGGTCTGGCTTGGCAAATTAGCCAAGAAATTTCAATAAATATATAATTGGGGAACAGTCAGGGAAAGAGGCAAGACGTCTACTTTATTGGGGGTAGAGATATAAATTGAATTTACATATTTATGAATACACTGTAATGTTTTAGTTTAATTTATTACTTACTTTCTTCTATTTTTGGCCTAAAAATACTTATTCCCTTGAGGTTAAGCCAAGAATTTAATTTAAACTCGGACAGAGTTTCGAAAATTACTGAATTTAATAAACTTTGCCTATTTCTTGATACTCCGTTTATGTTCTTAGCACTTTCTCCTCTTTCCACACCAAACTATTTATCGCTGTTCTAGTCCCAGACATTTTCCTTCTGCTTTTCAATGCCACACACAAACGCACATAGCTTTCTTAAATTGCAAATGTCCGGTGGCGCTTAAATGCTGAAAATAAAATTCATTGCCCGGCCAACGGTATTGATTAACAATAAATTGTCGATGTGGCGCTGTCGTTCGTTGTCCGCCGCTATCGTTGTTGTTATGGCCAATTGTTGTCGTTTTGTCGGCTTGACCGGCGAAATGGGCGACCTGTGGGTGGCGGTGGTTTTCGCTTGTCGGTTTTCGGTTCGAGAGAGAGAGCAGCGGAGCAGACGGATGCCACATGGAGCTTTTGTCTGGCTGTCTGTTTCGGGGCTGTCATGGTTCCACATATAGATATAGATATACGTAGATACACACGCCCGCAGGATACACAGACGTCGAGATACATATTGCGAAACGAGATGCGCACACGTGCATGCATAAACAACAACGATGCGATGCGATGCCACATAACGGAACTCGTTCCTATATATAGTATGTTTGCATCGGCCATATTATGTACTGCAGTTTTGTTTGCCAGTTGCCAGACGGGGTTAGGATACATATATATATATGTATGTACATCTGGTCATATCGAGAGAGTGTGTGTGTACAGGCCAAAAACCCATTCAATTTAATGTGGCGCTTGTCTAGCCAAAAATTTTTAACGCTACCCTGGATACCCCCTCGCTATATGGGTTTATTGAAGCTTTAAGCTGCGAATAAGCCGCATTTACACGACGAATAATGTTGGGAATTCTAAAAATATCTGCCGTTATCGTCCTCTAATGGAACCATGAACCAGAGTATCTTTTTTTTGGTATATATTTATACGGTGTACGGGAATTTGCCATGCTCCTAGAGAGTAAGCTTTAATTAGAAAATACCCAACTGACGACCATTTTTCGTTATTCTTTAATTTGAACCATCAGACCCTGGGGGTTGTTATCGATTTTCCCTGACTGGCTTTTCCACACCTACCAACATCGCCACCGCTACCCCCCACAATGAAAGCTGTCGTCAACGCTGTTTATGCTAATGAAGTCACATTGTCGGTGACTTGCGTCTACGCCCACCAAAAATAGAAGAAGGAAAACAAAAAAAAGAAAGATGAATGGCATAACATTAAATACAAAGCGTAAAAAGTTTATTAAAAAAGACCTGAAACGTGCCAGGCATGATTAATTAGCATGGTAGAAAAAAATATAACGAAAGCCACCCTGAACACAAAAAGTAAAATATATCAAGGCACATAGTGAAAGAGAGGTGTTGCATATCAATGACGAAAAAGGCTTATATATTAATCTCAGTGTGGGAATCAATTTCAGTTACTTTGAGCGGGAAAATATAAGCAAGCTTAAACATAGTTGAATTTATTTAAAAGAAACAAAATCAGTGAACACACTCTCACAGAATTAGATCTCAAATATATTGTTGAAATATTAAAAAATATCTACTTCATTTAATAAGCTGATTCAACTAAGCTAATCTATAGAACATAATCCTTTTACCGTCACATCTTCATATCTACGTACTAGTGTAAAATATCATCAGTAAATCTAAAAATGTTTGCATTATACTGCATATTCCATATTCGTTGCTCATAAATACCTTGTTGATACCCCATTTTTCTTTTGTTCCACCGTTTTGAACCTTATCCTGTTTATTTATGTTTTACCATATCTCTTTTCTTCTTTTTTCTCTTTTTACAGACTCAATCTATAAAAAACACATTAGAAACTGTACATAAACAATAGTCGGGTGTTGCAAACGCTTAAAAACGGCAGCTAACACTCAAAATACACTTAACAACACTGGGCCGAGGCGCGTGCAATATGATTAACGGTATTCGGGAATGCGCGCGTGCCACGGAACGCACTGAATTGAAACGGAACGTGTGGAATCTATAATGCAACAACAACAACAACAACAGCCACAAGAAAAACATCAGCAGCTAGAGGAAGCAGAAGACGAAACAAGAACAATAGCGAGAAGGAAGAGGAACATTTGGAAAATGTTGTTGTTGCCGTACACTGAAGAAAATGCATCGTTTTCTTAACATCCAGCAAAATATCAAATTACGCAACTATCATCAGTTACTTTTGTATTTTGTCGCTGCTGCTGGAGGACGGGCGGAAGTGAGAGGAGGAGCAAGACGAAAAGGAACCGGAACCGGAAGAAGAAGCGGTCGCAACGGAAGTAGCAGTAGAAGAAGAGGAGGAAGCAGAGCGGCAGCAGCAACAAAAATAGCAACAGTAACTGCAACAATAACGTTAAAAGCAAACGTGTTCGCATCGCAAACGCAACTTAACGTAACGTAACGTAACGCAACGCCGAGTGACGTTAAGAGTAGTCGAAGCATAATACTATTAATATTGTTAGCCCAATACATTAACCCAACGCTGCCACTGTTCCTAAGACATCATCATCATCAACAACAACCAGAAGAAGAAGAAAAAACCATTTAAAATAAGCATAGCCCGTAGTCGTAACCGTAAACCGTAACGTAAACGCAAGAAAGTAACGAAAAACAAAACTACAGAAACACAAAAACCCTATGCCAATTTTTGATCATCGAATCATCGTTTTGCACGTAACATAAACTCACTCCCATAAGCGATCCATCAACAAAATCATCTAAAACAAACGTTGTTTTAGTGCCCAAAAGTCCCCAGAAACCAAAAACCGATCTCGCCCCTTGCCACGCACACCAAAAAAGATAAAAACACACACACACACATATCAAATATAAAAAGAACAACAAAATAGAAACACAAAATAAAAGGCTGGCCAAGGAAAGCGGAAAAATATGGCCACACCTCAAGTCAAGGACTTGGTGTTGCGCTCGCCCGCTGGCTCCTCCGATGTCATTTCCTTCGCCTGGCCCCTGCAGATCGGACATGGACAGGATAAGCATGATAATGGCATCGACATTATCGACACCATTAAGTTTGTCTGCGATGAACTGCCATCGATGTCATCGGCCTTTGAGGAGACCAATCTCAATCAAATTGACACTGCCTGCTATAAGACTATGACCGGACTGGTCGATCGCTTCAACAAGGCCGTCGACAGTATAGTTGCGTTGGTAAGTTCATTTTTCTATAGCATATCTATATAAAAAAAAAAACAATAATAATAATCATAATAAGTGGAAGAGAGAATATCAGTCAATCGTTGTTAAATCATGGTTCCAATATTGGTTAAATAGGCATTTTAAAAATGTGTTTTTATATGAAAACCCTCCCGAGAAATACTGTCAATTTAAGTATTATTATATTTATAACAAAAAAATAAATAAAATATATAGAATTGATGAAATGGAGGAAATTAGTCCAACTTTGTTCAATAATGGCGTCAATATTGATTTTATTTTAATTTTAAAAAAGTGTTTGCAAAGACTGTGACCAGTGTGACCGTAGTTTTGCATCTTAAATGTATTTAGTCACACTACTAAGCTACAAGAATCAAGAAATAAATATTTTAATTAATTAATTTTTATTTAAAATACTTATTCGATACTTAATATAGCTCAAAATGTTTAATTTGTGGTTAGAAATTTAAAATTCGAATATTTTCTGATATTTCTTTTCTTAAAAATGTATTTTTTTTTTTCTGTATAAATGCTTTTGACCTGCCAAATGATCTTTAAGTAATGCCTACTCTCTCCCGTCTTTAGGAAAAAGGAACTTCACTGCCCGCCGAGCGCCTGAACAAGTTCGCTCACCCTAGCCTTCTAAGACATATTTTGCAATTAGTTTACAATGCTGCCGTACTCGATCCGGACAAGCTCAACCAGTATGAGCCCTTTTCACCGGAGGTTTATGGCGAGACGAGCTACGAGCTGGTGCAGCAGATGCTCAAGCACGTCACCGTCGGCAAGGAGGACACGTTCATTGATCTTGGCTCGGGTGTGGGCCAGGTCGTCCTCCAGATGGCCGGATCGTTTCCCCTGAAAACCTGCATTGGCATTGAGAAGGCGGATACGCCGGCCCGCTATGCGGAGCGCATGGATGTGTTCTTTCGCCAGTATATGGGTTGGTTCGGTAAGCGCTACTGCGAATACAAGCTAATCAAGGGCGATTTTCTGGTGGACGAGCATCGGGAGAAGATCACCTCTTCGACGCTGGTGTTTGTAAATAATTTTGCCTTTGGGCCGACGGTGGATCACCAGCTGAAGGAGAGATTTGCGGATCTGAGGGATGGAGCGAGAGTTGTCTCCTCCAAGTCGTTTTGTCCCTTAAACTTTCGGATTACAGACAGGTAGGTTTGGTTTATATTTGGGGTTTCCAAGTATATACTAATTCACATATATTTATTGCAGAAACCTCAGCGACATCGGCACCATTATGCACGTGAGCGAGATTCCGCCCCTCAAGGGCTCTGTTTCCTGGACCTGTAAGCCCGTCTCGTATTATCTGCATGTGATCGATCGCACCATTTTGGAGCGATACTTTCAGCGTCTGAAAACGAAAGGCGGTAACGATCACGACAGTGTGGGTAAGTTCATTCGAATGACGAAGGAAGCCGGTGCAGGCTGGGCAGGATGCAGCAATCCGAATTAAAATCGAAAAACCAGACTACACACGCACACACAAAAAACAGTCACTATCTATCGGCATTTGCATCAATCCCTTCACTGTCAATCAATCACTGTCAAAATCAAGAATTCGTTTTCATGTCTTATGATTTTTCTCACTTGAATCAATCATCCATTATCGAAATCGAAATATCTAATAGGATTCTTTTGATGTTCAACATAATCAATTATAATTCGAATGTCAGTTAAAATGAATAGTTTTAGTGATTACAATAATGAAGCAAAGCAGCTTACAGGGCAGATCTTGAAGTCATTTAAATATACTCTTGCAAAGGTAATCTCCGACAAATACGTACATATATTCTTGATCCGCATCACCAGCCGTGTCGATCTAACCAAGTCAGCCTGTCTGTCCTTGGGTTTCTATGCAAAAAACCCCTAAAAACCCCTAAAATAACTAACTAACTAACCCCTAAAAATATTCTCGTATGAAAACAAGAAATATCTGCAATGCTTTCTAAAGATAAAACAGTTTTTCTTGCTTTTCTAAAAGTTAATATAGAATTATTATATATTCTGTGAATACTAATCATACGAATTTAAGGGATTAACAATTATGGATCTGCTCTGTTAGTTTGATATTTAATTATCTTAATCCTAAGATGAGGTTTTCTTTTATAAAAGTTATCAAGTTTACTAACCGAATTTCATCTTTTTTTGCTGCAGGAACTGTGCGCACCACCCGCGATCGTGCCAAGCGTGAGGCGAACGTTGGCCAGCACCACAATCACAATAACAACCATCATAACAACGGCAACAATCACGCCAACAACAACCATAATAACCATCAGCGGGGAGAGCGGGAACAGTCGAACGGAGCCATCACCACCAGCGGCGGTGGCCAACAGCAGCCGCAGCAGCAGCAGCAACGTCATCATTCCCAGTCACCGGCCAATGTCAGCAGTGGGGGTGGACTAGCGGTTGCCATTGGGCATCCAGTCGCCGCTTCCAAGACACGCCAGCAGCAGCAGCAGCAGCAGCAACAACAGCAGCAGCAACGCAGCCTGGACATGGATAGCAGCACGGAGAGCGATGGCGATGGCGAGGCGATGAATGGCAATGGCGGTAACACCACCACGGCCACCAATACCACATCAGCATCGAATGGTCCCATGACCCGAAAGGTGTGGTCCGATTGGTGCAGTTCCAAGGGCAAGAGTTCGCAGTCGGATGACGAGGAGAACAACAACTCCAATAGCAATGGTGCGACTGCAACCGGAGCTGGAGGAGGAGCTGTTGGCCGCCAGGCACGAGCTGCCACCCAAAAGAAACGCAAGAAGCTGACCAGAAAGGCGGCAATAGCCAGTAAGTCGGCGGCAGCTGCTCAAAGGGAAGCGGAGGCAGCAGCAGCAGCGGCGGTAGCAGCCTCCTCGGCAGCAATGGCCAGCAAGGACTCCAGCTCCAAGGAAGATCAACCCAGGGCGGCCAGTGCAGGACCCGGACGCAAGGGACGCTTGAAGAAGGGAGCCCGGGGCAGGAAGTCTCTGAAGATTGTTGGCCTCGAGGCGCTGCATAAGCAAACGGTTTTGAGTACATCGCTGGATGCCATGACTAAGAAGCTGCCAGCTGCGCCGGGAACCGTGGATCAGCAGCTGACGGCACTGCTTACGGAGAGTATGGCGCATACGGAACTGGATATACCGACGGCGCCACAGGACACACCATATGCCCTGCAGATCCTGCTGGACGTGTTCCGTTCGCAGTATATGTCGATAATTGAACAGATGAAGTCCAGTGCCTATGTGCCGCAGGTACAGAAGCAGATTGCCCAGGAGCAGGAGAGGATGGCGCGCTTAAAGAATCGAGCCAATCAGCTGGAAAAGCAGATCAAGGTTCTGATCAATGACAGTGTGGCGCTGCTCAAGGTGCGCATGAACGAGCTCGGCATCCAGGGGAACACCTCGAACGATCTCATTGCCCAGGCCAAGGAGATTGTGGGCAGGCACAAGGATCTCCAGCACACGGTCAGCCGGATGCGGAACGAGGTGACCTACTATGAGGGCGAGCAGAAGCTTCTGCTCAAGATCCAGTTAAAGAATCTGCCCGAATACCAAAAGCTCGTCGGTGTCAATAATGGCAAGGTGAAGCTGGAGATGCCGCCAGAACTGTCAGAGACCACGGCCCAGGAGCTGGTGCTCAAGGAAATCGCCAATACGCTTAGCCAGCGGAAGAAACTGTACGCCCAGGTGTCCACCATTGAGCAGGAGACGACGGTGTTGCAGAAAACAGCGGAGGAGAGATCAACGGCAGCCACGCTTCTGGCGCAGGGTACCAACATGATGACCGTGCCCACCACAGCAGCTTCCTCTTCCTCCTCCTCTGCGTCCACATCCACATCCACATCCGTTACCACTTGCACCCCCCTGACGAATCCCCTAACCGTGCCAACAAACAATAAGCTTAACAGCGTGAAGAACTCCCGACGCAGTCGCGAGCACCGCGCCCGATCGCAGGAGTGGCCCGAGGTGCCCGAAGTGGGCAAGATCCAGGAGAGCAATCCCGAAGTGCTTGCCCAAAAGATCGTGGAGACCTGCCGTCAAATTGAGGCGGGCAAGTTCCAGGGCGGAGCAGGAGGAGCAGCAGCAGCACCTGTGCCCGCTTACCAGGCAATGAATGGCAAGAATAAGGTGATTTTGGAGGCACCACAACCACCGCAGGCGCTGCCGCCAGCTGCTCCGGCATTGAGCATCAAGTCCTCACCTGGCCACCACTACAAGGACAGCACGCTGATGCCAGCACCCAAGCAGCAGCAGCAGCAGCAGCAACATCAACAACAGGTGCCTGCTGCTTGCCTGCTGCCCAAGTGCGAGTTGCCGGGACTGTCGTCGGCGGGCAGCCGAAAGCAGGAATCACCCAAGGTGGCCAACTTTGAGGATCGGCTGAAGAGCATAATCACCACGGCCTTGAACGAAGATCAGGAGCAGCGCAGCAAGGCGGTCGAACCCATACCATCGCCCTCACCGCTCCACAGTCCGGCGCCGAAACGCTCCAAGCAGCAGCAGCAGCAGCCGGGCGTCGGCGGCGGAGCCCAGTCGCTGCCCAACAATCTGCACAACATCATCACTGTGTCTACGCAGGGTCTAATGCATCTGAATGCCAACACGACTATATCCCCAATAACGCCGCCATTGCCTGGTCCGGGAGCGGGAGCCACAGCCTCAACAGCGCCGCCACCGCCAGCGAATCTGCCCTACGGAGCCTACGGCGGAGCAGTGGGCAAGATTCCAGGATCGGGCAAGTACCAGCTGGCAGCCAAGGAGTCGAAATATGCGCCACCACCACCGCCGCCACCACCGCCATCCCACATGGCAGCCTTGTACGCGGCGGGACAGCAACAGCAGCAGACAGCCACTCCCGCGGACTTGGCCTACGCCCAGCAGAGGCGACGCAGCTCGGTGAGTGCCAGCAGCTATGAGCACTTTATGGTCCAGCAGCAGCAGCAACAGCAGCAGCATGCTCTCATGCTGGCAGCGGCCGCTCATGCGGCACAGCGTCAGCAGATGCGAGTGGAGGAGCAGCAACAGCATCAGCATCAGCAGCAACACCAGCAGCAGCAGCATCATCTACAGCAACAACAACAACATCTGCAGCAACAGCAGCAGCATCGCCTGCAACATCAGCACCTTCAGCAGCAGCAGCACCACCATCATCATCATCCCAATGAGTTCAAGGCCCCGCCAGCTGATAATCTCCTTCTGCAGCGTTCGGGTAGCCGGGAGCAGCTGCAGCTTGTGGAGCCGCCGCCGCAGCAGCAGCCACTAGAGCTGCTGCCTCGGGCGAGTTCCGCCCATTCGGATTATGGCGGCTATCGCATCCGTCCGCCCAGCAGGCCCAGCTCCAACTCATCGCAGCCGGATTACACACAGGTCTCGCCCGCCAAAATGGCACTGCGTCGGCACTTGTCGCAGGAGAAGCTTAGCCAGCATGTGACGCCTCTTGCCACACCACCACCAGCGCCGCAGGGACAGGGAGGTGCCACCACCTCGGGCAAGACAATCGGGGATCTGGTTAATGGAGAGATCGAACGCACTTTGGAGATCTCGCATCAGAGTATCATCAATGCGGCGGTGAACATGAGCACCGGCGGCGCCCATTTCATGGAGCGAACCACCTTCCTTAACGACAGAACCAACGATCGGCTGTTGATCAACCTCAATGCCCAGCGGCCGGAGCGAGTGCATGTTCGTCCTCTGTCCGACGAGTCCCAGGAGCCGCATCCCACCAGCTATGCCCAGGAGAGAGGAGGAGGAGGAGCAGCAGCTGCGGCAGCAGGAGGCAACAACAACAATCTGGCTACTCTGGCCCATGTGGCCTATGTCCAGAAGGCGCAGGCAGGCGGTGGAGGTCGAGCGAACGCGGGAACAGCGCCACCTCCAAGCAGCCATGCCACGTCCGCTCGTTCGGGCAGGGATTATCAGCCGGTGGCCCTGCCACGGGCAGAGCTCAAGGGCAGCATCGAGGCATACTTCCACGAGGAGCAGCAGCAGCAACAGAAGCAGTCAAAGGGCGCCGGATCAACGGGAGCGGCTGCCTTGCGTGGACCGCGTCTCAACGGCGCCAATCCGCCATTGGAGGGTAAGAAGAACTTCCAGAAAACTTCTATAGAGTAAATAACTTAAATTGTCTCCTTTATTGCGCCCAGGTCTGGCTGCTTCACTGCAGGATCACGTGCGTGCCAGAAAGTACAAGGAGGAGACCGAGGAGCGTCAGCGACGCGCAGCAGCCGCCGCTTCGTCATCGGAAATGGCCGCTCACTATGCTCACCAGGCGCCGCCAGCCCACAGCTACCATCATCCCCATCATCAGCATGCCGCCAGTCTCAATGGAACCCCTCACAAAGTGGAGCGTAAGCATACAACTAACTCGATTTACTAGGAAAATTTTGCATTCAAAGAGCTGCAATTTCTTCTCCCACAGTTGGCGTGAAGCGAAGCTCGCCGCTGGCGCCGCACCAGCAACCGCCGCGTCCCTCCAAGCTGTCCCACTATGAGCCGCTGGCGCAGCAGCAGCAGCACCACCACCAAGCTCATTTGTACGCCAATGGGCAGGTGTTGCCGCCGCCGCCGCCAGCTCATGATGCCACCACACCCTCGCCAACGCCCTCTTCATCGTCGTCGTCAGGCGGTAGGCGCAACAACAACAGCGCCAAAATGCTGGTGGATCCACCGCTGTTGATGAGTCCCGAAATCAATTCGCTGATGGGCGATGAGCGACCCTTGCAGCTGTCGCATCATGCCCAGCAGCAGCAGCAGCAGCAGCAAATGATGCATCACCATCAGTCGCAGCAGCAGCACAGCCAGCCACCGCACCTGCAGCAGCAGCTTAGGGTGCCGCATCTCGGACATGTTCACAGCCACAGCACCACGCCCACTTTGGGCGGACAGCGTGGCAGTGCTAATGCCGCCGACGACGGTAAGCTATACGTAGACCAAGCTATTTCGGCCAGGCCCACAAAGGCACTATCAAAGCCATCATCAGCACATACGCAAAAAGTGCATCATTTTCACCAGCACAAATACTCAACACGACTCGCCGCCCAAATGGTGCCGGAAGATCTAACCATGAAGCGAGCCAAGGCGGAATCGGAAGAGGAGGGAGAGAAAATGGAGCAAGAGCAAGAGCAAGAGCAAGAGCAGGAGCAAGAGCAAGACCAAGAGCAAGACTATGAAATGAAGAAGGAGGAGGAGAAGTCAGTATCTGAGCAAGAGGAAGCTGTCAATTCAAGATCTATCTCTAGCCCCAGCTCCAGCTCAAGTTCCAGTTCCAGCTCCAGCTCCAGCTCCAGTGCTGCCAATTCCGATTCTGAGGCGGCTTAAAATGCTTAAAAACCATCACTCACACATTTGAAAGCACTTTTTGATTTGTACTTCTTGTAAATACACAACAATGACACACACAATTTTTAAACAAATTATTATTTTAATTGTTGCGTGTTGTCCGTAGCTTTTGATCTTTATCCCTAATACCTGTAGAACTCACTGTATTGTATTATTGCATCTTATTATAATTTGTTGTAGCTTTTGCACATATTTATGTTTTATTTTTATTATCATTTTGTATTGCTTTTTATTTATAATTTGATTATTTCTGCCATCAACATTTATTTGGAGAATTGCTATCTTTATATTTAGAGGGTAAAAAAAAAAACTAACGGCAAACATCACAGAATTTAACAAAATAAAATAAAAATATTATACTGTCCGTGATTTAAAGAACAGTCGATCATAAAATTAAAGTGAATATTTGGGTTTTTTACACACACATAATTTATTCCATCCGAAAACATGTTTGTATCATAGGATAAAAAGCAAAGTAAACAACGACCAACAACATCCTGAAAAACATGCTGAAAAAAAAACAGAAAAATACCTTATACTTCCTTTCTCCTTTTTCCTAAGCGTCATGCCAAATCAATCATCTCGATTTATGCATATATATCAAATGTTAACCAGAGCCACCCAATCACACACCCAACACAACACAACACACACACACCAGAAAACATAAAGCAGAAGCTTAATTGTAAAAAAAAAAACATACATAAATACACAAAACACACACATCCCCCACCCTATATAAGCCAAACATTTATTTCGAAATTAACCCACAAAAAAAAATCAAATTAAACTTTCTTGGAATGTTCATTAATTTTCAATTTTACTAAAAAAAAATATTCAAATTAAAAAAAAAAGAAGAAGATTGCAAATGCAAATTGGTAATGCTAAGATCCCAAATATATACATACATATAAAAAAAAACCAGAAAACAAACAATTATGCCCCCCACCTGTTATCCATAGCCTTCTTTTTATGACTCCCTTCTATATTATGCTCTACTCCCATACAGTTAACGATTTGGCAGCGCAACGTACTATAACTAATTACGATCCCAGACGTCGCCTTCGCACGACTCTGTCTGGTGGCCCAACGAAACTATCAGCTGCCCAGCATAACAATGCTAGTAATCACAGTCTGAATGGATATGTTCTGGCAGATAGTAGTAGTAGTTGCTCCCACACACCACAAGTAACCCCAATAACCAATGATCGATTGCATTGAACTGAAATTGAAATTGAAATTGATTTGAATCGAATTGAATTTGAAATTGATATTGAAATTGAATTGATTGACATTGCATACCTCAAAATTCCTCAAAAACGATAACCAAACGCGATAAGCGATACCCGAAACAGAAAAACATGTTTGTTGTTGGGCGATTAAGAGACAAAAAAATCTTCTAAATACCTAATAAATAGTAAGCAGAGAGTACAAACAAAAAAAACCTGATGATCAGAAAACAACCTACAAAAAAGACAACTTTTCATTTTTGCGTTTAATAATTTAACTACTTAAAGTACAGGGTTTATATGCAAAAAAAAAAAAATTAATTAAAAAACCCGAAAGAAAAAAATATATCAAATTTAAAACCGAGCATGAGGTAAGTTCTGTTGCGCCTAATTGGTTTTATTTCTTTTTTTTCTATTTTTATTTTTACTTATGATTTTCCTTATATTTTTAGTTTCATTATGTATCAAAACTTTTCTTTTTTAACATTTACCACACACACACACACATCGCACATACAAATAAACAAAAGAAAAGCCCCCATAAAATGTGAAGGAACACAAGAACATACATGTCCCTGCACGCAACGCAACTGTACCAAAAACAAAAAAAAAAGCAAATGACTGGCGTCATCGCCATTGTTATCGTTATCGTTGTCACAATTGCCGACTACTGACTATGTACCCCAGAACTCACCATATCTCACCCCAAACTCTAAACAAAACCGCCAAATTCGCACTATTTTAGGTCAACATTGAAAGGGAAAACAACTTACAATGTATTTCTTTTATTTTTGTATATAATGTATCTACAGATGATGTTATAGCCGCCGATGACGAGTCCCACTGGCAACATCGCGTCAGTTCCGGCTTCGATCGTTTGGTTGCCTTTGCTAGCACTGAATTGGATAAGACGCGGCGCAGCATCGATGGCATCGACACGGTGCCAGCCTCGATTAGTTGCAACACCTCGCCCGATTCAGGAATTACCCATAGCAGCAGCAATTCGGATGCGGTGCGCACATTCCTCTCCACCTCGTCCAGCTCCTCGTCGCAGCTGGAGCTGCCCATCGGCAGCGGTGGCAGCAGCAGTAGCAACAGCCTGTACAACAACAGCAGCACAAGCAGCAGCAGCAGCCATCAGCAACAGCAACAGCAACAGTTGCAGCTGCTGCAGGTTCAGCAGCAACAGCAACAGCAGCACCAACATCAGCACCAACACCAGCATTTGACCACCGATCACCTGAGCGACAGCAGCAGCATCAAGTCGTCGGCTGGCAGCAGCTCTTTAAAAACTATTTCGCCGGTGGATCCCAGTGCCATTGAATCACCTCCACTGTCGGACGTGGGATTACCCAGGACACCGAGTCCCAGTGCTGCTAGCGTGGCCACGCCTCCGCTGGCCAGTGCTGGCGATGTGGCTGGAATACCACTCAAGTATCAGCGCAAGTCGAAGAGCGGCTCGGAGAAGCACTACAAGAAGAAGTTCTGCGAGCGGAACTGGGAGTACGACTGCGATGAGCTGCTGGCCTACTCCAATTCGAGTGCGCCGCCGACAGCGGCAGATGCGGCCGGCAATGGGCCACCAAGTCTGGTAGACACGGCAGCGGGGGCCAGCATGACTGCTGCTGCGGCGTCACCACTTCAGTTGGGAAAGTCGGGCAAGTCGCCGAAGGAGAAATCATCGCCACACCACAACAGCGGGTATAATCATCATCACAAATCCTCGAAATTCCGGCCAAAGGGCAAGGACTGGGACTGGTCGATGGACAGTCGCAGCCAGACGGGCGACCACCTGCTGCCCCAAAATATAAACAACTCAACCACAACGAGTAATTAATTTAGTTAACTAATTTAGTTCAATTTTGCTGAAGTACGAAGTGTATGAAGCGCAAGTATATGAAGGCGGAGAGTACGCGCAGCTCGAATGCTGCTTTTTAGCGGATCTGCGAATGGATTTTATGATCCCTGTGAATTATACATTGTATTTAAATGAAAAATTATTTGTAATTATAACTAAATGAATTGTGTACGCATATAGCTAACTTATTTGTATAGCACAGCTCTCCATTATTTGCCTTGTTTTATTTAATCAATCAACTGCTAGCCACCAGCTCTCCTCCTAACTGTCACCAGTGTGTTTTTGATTTCTTTGCAAATTCTATAATTAGGATAGGCGCGTATTTCGCATTATAGGTTATAAGTATAAGGTTGAACAACAAACTGCTGACGAACAATGTTACTACTGACTTCTTTATATCAATTGTACCAATTATTATTATTATTATTATTGTATTTAATTTGAGTTATTATTGTTTATATACGTTTGTCCATAAGTTGAGTGTGTTTTGTCCTTATTATTATTATTATTTTGAAATAAAATTGTCAACTAATTAAACGGGTTTTGATTGGATTTTATTTTCGCTTATTTTCGTTTTATTTAGAGCAGTAGTGCCCGCACGCATAGACTAGCAGTTGTGTAAGGCCGTGCTGTCTTTGTCGAAGGCGTACGATCGCTTACTTTGTCGGTGTGAGCAGGCTCTGGCAGCGAAACTTGCAGACTCGCGAGTCTATTTTGTAGGTCATCACTGATTTAGAGTAATAATAATGAAAGCCAACGCTGTTATAGTCTCTCTCCTCCACGTTGAATTGGGACCAACAAACCCTCGAATTCCGAACCCGTTCCTGTTTTCACTAAGATGAGAAGAAAGATGCTTCCACAAAACGAATATATATATGAGAACATTTAAAAAAAAAGATCAAACAATGTAGGAAATGTACTTTACTTTCCATTTAGAGACTTGGCTACAATATGTATTTCAATATTCGAGCTGCACGTTTGCGATTTAGCTAATATGTATATCAATATATGGCACAAACGATAACGGAACATTTCTTTGATCATTTTATAGTTTTTATTTTTTTTTTGTACTTAATTCTTTGATATTTGCGCTCGCATATAGGATATTAAGATATCGGGTGTGCACTTAAATAGGAGGGCAGAGAGGATATATACAACATATACTTTAACAGATTAATCGCAAAACAATAATTCTAAACTGATGTAGAGGAATTAGATAACGTATACAAGCAACATGCAATATGCAACCGCAGCAGCAGCAGCAAACAGAAGCCGAACAACAAGTAACCTTATAAATTAATGAATTTTCCACCTCAGCGAAATAAACAACAATTTTATATATATTATATTATATTATATTATATTATAGCAGGCATATACAACATATATACATATAGATACTTATATATATATATTATATACGATGCGAGCAGTAGCAAGGAGGTAAAGGAATATCAGGAAACCAATTGAACCGTAAACAAACAAATAAATGATTTACACGCATTTAAAATAAACAACAAGCATAAACAACAAATATTTAGCAAAACATAAAACATATATGATAACATATAGCGAATAATGGGAATTTCAAATGTGCTATTAGCGTAGTGTAATATATAATTACATAATTAACAAAAGAGTAAATAAAATAAAATCGGTATTAAACGCAAGCAAAGAGAGAGCGATTACATCAAGGGCGCAAAATGATTTTTATACGTAATATATTACGAGTGTGTGGAGTGAGGAAAGAGTTGTGTAGCAAATGGAATATAATTATTTTGGCGCCATTAAAACAAATGTCATGTAAAATGCATATAAAAATAAATAGTTAAATTTACATGTAAAATTCATAAAACAATAAACGAAGAACGTAAAAATGTCATGGTTATTATGGGAAACCAGATACAATTAAAAATGAGCACACCACACGCATATTAACATTAAAGGTATTATTATGTATATTTAACAAATATTTATTGCATATTATTATTTTAAACTTAAACGGTTAATAAAAAATATTAAATTACAATTAACGATAATTGTATAGTGTTTGTTGCCTGGCTATGGTTTTCAGATATATTATTATGCGACTTTTAACAATTAAAAAATATGTTTACATTAATTATCCTCCTGCTGCATTCTGAGGCCCTGGTACATGAAATCGTGCATTTGATAAATTTGTACTGAGGTACATTTTGTGTAACAGGCGAACAGAGGGCAGTAGAGCAACGATGCACCTATATTTTTATGCAGTGACGTCAGTCAATCGTGTGCTCTCTTTCTAGCAACGATTGGCCAAAATAATCGAAGAGAGCAGATCTCTCGAGAGCACTAAACAGTTATAAAACATATTTACACGATTCAACCTCCTGCTGCATTCTGAGCCCCTGGTACATGAAACCATGCATTTCATTAATTTGTACTGAGAAAACTTCTGATTTGGAACTTGTTCTTGCCGAAAAAAATAACGACAATTGCCCGCTTCTTACCTTTCGTGTAACAGGCGAACAGAGATCAGTAGAGCAGCGATGCACCTATATTTTTATGCGGTGACGTCAGTAGTTCGTTTGCTCTCTTGGTAAGGAGCCTATGAATGGCCAGAAAAAATAAATGAGACCATCTCTCGCGAGAGCACTAAGCTGTTGTAAATTATGGTCACACCATCCATGGAGGCCATAACTTTTGTAATCGATAACTGCCTTCGGCGTATACTCAAACCATGGTTTAAGACACGACTATCCATTCAAAGCGAAAACTTTTCAGAATCTACTTTCTGCTGCCTTCTGGTTGCCTGGTACATAAAATCATGCATTTGATAAATTTGTACTGGAAAACTCGTGTTTTGGGGGAATTTGTTGTTGCCGAAACCATATCAACAATTGCCCGCTCCTTACATTTTGTGTAACAGGCGAACAGAGATCAGTAGAGCAGCGATGCATTTATTTATTTATGCGGTGACGTCAGTCGATCGGTTGCTCGCTTTCTAGCAGGCGTGCGGCTGGCCAGCGATGCACTAAATATGCGGTGACGTCAGTCGATCGTTCAGCTAAGAATGCAGCAGGAGGATGATTAGCTCAGTGTGCCCATAATATACAAAAGTTAAGTGCTCTCACGAGAGCTGCTCAGTATGACCATAATTTACAACAGTTTAGTGCTCTCACGAGAGCTGCTCTCTTTGATTTTTTCTGGCACTCGTACGCTTGCTAGAAGGAGATAAATAGATGCATCGCTGCTCTGCTGATTTCTGTTCGCCTGTTACACGGAATACAAGAAGCCGGCAATTGTTTTTATTATTTTGGCAACAACAAGTGCCCATTCAGGAGTTTCCCGGTACAAATTTATCAAATGCATGATTTCAGAAAAACATTGATGCTCGCAATTATGGATGTTGCTTGCTGTAATCATAAAAAATTATTACAAAATGTTATGCATAGTTTTATATACATAAATATAAGATACAATATGGATTATTTCTTGAAAGGTTGCTTTAAATAAGAGCATTTATAAAGCATTTGAAATAGTTTATGGCTGCTCATTAGTTTTCCCATCAACTCGTGCTGTTTTTCCACAGTCTATTTGTAGTGGGAAAACTTATTTTGAAATTAGTTTACGATAGATCGATTCTCTTAAACCTGAATCGATGATTGACCGAAACGAAAAGAGTCGATAGTATCGATGTTGAAATCGATTTATTCCCAGCTCTAAAAACCTGACGCACGTGACGAAAATGAGTAAATTCAACCATTCTGTAAAAGTTCCAACTCAATACAAGGCAACGGCGAAAATTCTGAAGACGGCTCTGGACAAGCAGAAGTCCATTAAGTCCCTGATTTTCGAGGAAAAGCATGCCGTGAGTCCTGGGACCGCTCAGGCTGTAGAACATCCGGCTAACCCGTGTTTTCCTCTCTCCAATTGCAGCGTGTCCGCAGTTTACAGGCGGTTCTGAAACATTACAGCGACAACCGCGGCGCTGTGGACAACGCCATCGAAAATACAGGACTCCTAAAGGACAATCCCAATCTTGATGCCTCTTTGGCCAAGGTTTTAGTCACTGAACTGATTTTTGGCCGAAAGCAGCTCAACGGAGAGAGCAGACCGGTGCAGACGGTGCGGAGTTACCAAGAGAAGCTACAGCAGGCCATTACCGGCTCCGGAATCCAGAAGAAAGGCAGGTTCATAGAAACACTGAGAGTATTAGCCGGTTGAGATATGGCCAAGAAGTACAGAAAGCAACAACAGGTAGAGGTTGAGTCAGTGGCTGTGGCCGATCTGCCAGTTGGTCTTGAGCCTGGTCCACCTTCGGTGGAGTGCGCTCCCCAAGAGGAGGACACTAGTGCCGAGGTGTTCCTATGGTTACTGGCCTACAGTGTCTTGATGTTCACCTTGCCTTTTTTGGGCTTTTATGGCGTACGCAGCTGGCTGCAGGAATCTTTTCCCCATCTGGACGTTTTCACGGTCAACTGCTGGTCGGTCCTCACGGCTGTTTTGATCGTCAATCTGGTAGTGGCCATGTATGTGCTGAAGGCTTTCCGCGAGAAGCCACCACCGCCATTAGAGCAGGTCCAGCACGAGGAAGATGATGAAGAGGAGGAAGCTGCTGAGCCCAAAAAGGAACTGTAACTTATTACCAAAAAAATTAGATGGAAGTATACAACGCAAGATCCATCAATAACTGCCCTTGAGATCAACTTAATTTCAACATTTCCAACAATTTTCGAGACACTTTTGTGGACTTAAAGGCGGAAAATGATCATCCGCAACGCGAAAAGGATCAGTAACTTATCTACTAAGAACTACTCTTAAATAAATCAACCTATGACACACTTTTAAACATAGCTTTCATTTGTCTTTTCATCCGCCAAAAAAACAGAACCCAATCCCCGCTATGTGCGCATCAACACGAATCTACTTAGTCTGCCGGAGGCCTTGGAGTACCTCGCAGGAGAGGAATGGCGGCGCAAGGAACTGCCTCCGGATGCCAGCTACGCAGACTTCCTTAGCGCAATCAAAGCCCTTGAGGAGGATGAGTTCATGACGGATCTGCATGTGGAGTGTGTGCTGATTTTCCATCCCAAGTGGGCGCACTTCTGGGCCGGTCATGATTTCGTGCACGACAAGAAGTTTATACTACAAAACAAGGCCACCTGTCTGGCCGCTGAACTCTTGGCTCCTCCGACTGGTTCAACGGTGCTGGACATGTGCGCAGCGCCTGGTATGAAGACATTGCACATGTGCAACGTGATGCAAAACAAGGGTCGCATCTATGCGGTGGAGCAGTCCAAGGAGCGCTACAAGGCGCTGTGCGACATAACCAACGAGGCGGGTTGCGATATTGTGACGCCCATTCTAGGCGATGCCTTGGCCATGAGTGAGTTACCGTCTGCTGGGATCTGGGATGCCTTAAAACTAAACTAAATTCCTCCTTATCTCTTCAGCTGCTGAACGCTGTCCGGACGTGGAGTACATTCTCGTGGATCCCAGTTGCTCTGGCAATGGTATGCAGAGCCGGATCAGCGTGTGCGACGAGCAGAAGGATGACAAGCGGCTGTATAAGCTGGCTGGCTTACAGATCAAGATCCTGTCGCACGCCATGAGCGCATTTCCCAACGTGAAACGAATTGCCTATTGCACTTGTTCCTTGTGGAAGGAGGAAAATGAGCAGGTGGTCCAACGTTGCCTGCAGCTAAATCCCTCGTTCAAGCTGCTCAGCTGCAAGAAGGCGTTGCGCAACAAGTGGCAGAATGTGGGCGATAAGGAGTATGCAAAGATTGGCAAGAATTGCCTCTACTGTTTGCCGGATAGCGATTTGACCGATGGCATTTTCCTGGCCCTCTTTGAGAAGCGACGTGACGGCGATGAGGATTAGAAATAAAGAAATAAGTGTTAAGCCTAGAACGTTAAGAAAATGATTTCTTTATTACATTTCTTCAACTTCAGTTATGTACATCAATATAAAAAATATAAAAAATTATAATATAAGATCAAAAATTGGATTTTTTGATTGGTTGGTTGGTTAATTTTTGAAATTTTTGAGACTGAATGGGAACACAGTTAATAAATATATATTACACTTATATATTGAAATGTGTGCATATGTGTTGTTTGGAATGTATATAAGTGATACATGTAATAAAAAAATTGATCTTGATCTATCAAAATATTAAAGAATGTCAAAAAAATAAAAAAATAAACTTTCACGAATGAAATGTGTGTCGCCGATTTGAACGAAAGTGTTCCTGGCTCTTTCCTTTAGCAGGTGTTTCAAATTAAATTCTAATATATTATATTAGGGATTGGCAGTTCGATATTCAAAGTGCTCTCTCTTATTTCAAAATTTTAGTACACACTGACTGTACTCCAATTACAGATACACATATATCGAAATTGTGTCGGCCGGAAACGAAACAACATATTAATAAAATGTTTAAGAATTTTGGCAGGCCGGCAGTTCCTTTCATTAACTTTCGGATCGCAAGATGTTTCTATTTGCCACGACGACGACTGAACAAATATTACGATATTGTGAGTACTCTTCCGTTACAAAATTTGGTTTCTCTTTTACAGAAACGAACATAAATTGAGACTTATCTGCTTTGATTTTGAGAGATTGGTCGTTGACTGCTATACTATACTGTAGGGAGTGGGTTGGCACGAGACAAGTTTCAAAAACTGTATAAAATCGAACGCGCCAGGCGCGATTTAGTGTTTCAGCCTCGAACTTCATTCCAGACTCGATCGGAACGCGTATATATATTCTTGTTTATATAAACGCTGCAAAAGCTACCAGAGCCTCTGCTCCTGCTGGATATTTTTCGTCGTCGCCTTTTTAGACCTTCATCTGTTGCTTGTAGTAGCCGCTTTTGGCTAGGCGAAAGGACTCTGCCTTAATCGCATCCTCCATGGTAATAATCGGCTTCTTGGGGCAGTATTTAATAGTGTGTGCCGAGTCCCCAGATGCCCCGCAAATGGGACAGACGTATGTGCGTAATTTTGGGCACAGCACACGATTGAAGCTGTCCCGCACCGAATGGCTGTTGACCACCGCCTCCGGTTCGTTATTGTTTTCACAGAACACGCAGTGACGGCTGATCTGTAGGGGTGGAGGAGTGAAAAATACATATCTTCGTTCAGCTTTGATCCCCGCACTCCAATCTTACCTCTTTAGGCTTGTTAAAGCGCTTGTGCATCTTGTTCGCATTGTTGCTATTGAGATTACTTCCGTTCCGCCCTTGATCCGGCTGCAGTGGTAATCCAAGATTCGGTCCGACCCCGATATTGGGAGACATGGCTGTTGTGGCCTGTGCTTGTAGCACAGTGACGCTGGTAGCGGCAGGCATGTAGGACATGTGACGCCACACATGGTTCAGCTGGTCCCTGTAGTTTTGCAACCAGTGGGTTGTAAGTGGTGTCGCTAGGGGCATCAAGTTCCCATTGGTCGGCGGCTGGGTATTGCGACCCATCGCCAGGTGCATCTGCTGCTGCTGCTGCGTTTGAGCGGGCGGCGGTGCAGTTCCATAGGAGAAGCGATTGATGTCGTCACTCACATAGCCGTTGGTTGCAAACTCCTGCATCACTTCCTGTATGGAGCTAGCCGCGTTTTCTGCAATTTCAAAGTTTTTCAATATTATTTCCACATTGATCAGCATATTGTTTCGTTTCTTAAAATATCCACTACAAAATCGTACAAAACGGTTCTTGATTTTTATTTTATTCGCCTAACATGCAACAGAAAATGAAAAGCAATCGCGAAGAGACGTAAACAGATTGGAGAAGAAACGGTAAAACGGTTTAGTTGAGTGTTGAAAAAGGAATAAGCGAGTGTTGCGCAGTTCAATGACCGACGGGCAAAGGCTTGGGTAAGACTTTTGGGGACGACAAAATAAACAAAACAAGAAATTTACCGTAACAGTCAACGGGTTGCTAAAACTCGCCATTTTGTTTATGAAAATTACTTTCCGGAGTCATTGCACTTCCAGTTACAAATTCCCCTCAAAGTACGCCCATGAACATTGCCTAACTGTACCTCGACATAAAGCCATCTCTCTCTCTCGCTTGCTAAGTTCGGCACTATTTTCTGCGTCGCCATTTCTGTATTCCCCTCTCTTTTCTCACCTGCTGCGCCCGTAGTTAGATGCGCAAATATTTTTAAAGATCTCGCAATCTCGTCCTGCTGTTGGTGATTTGCATTGGCAGCCGCCGCCGACGCCGCCAGAGCCAACTGGTGCTGCGCCAGGGCCAGTTGTTGCTGATGCTGCTGGAGCAACAGGTGGTAATGGTACTGCCGCTGGAGCAGCAGAGTGTTGGCTGCGGCAGCGCTGTCCGCCAGTAGGGGAAAATGCGTCGTCTGCGCAGTTGGTTCGGGGGTCAGAGGCGTCAGGGGGGTGCTGGGCGGACTGAGCGTGGCCGACGAGATGGACGGTGTGGGCGGCAAGCTACCGTTTCCCCCGCCATTCGTGTCCAAATACATGTCCTGGAGGCCCAGCAAGTTAAGTCCTCCTCTGTTGTGGAAAGGCGAAAAGTTGTCCTGGAAAGGAGGATCGTCAACGGGAAATATTTCCACACGGGATGATCGGCACTCACGGACGCGGCGCTGCCTTCCAGATTGCTGCGAAACATGGCTGACGTATGTACAAGGTTCCAAAGGCGCACAAAGATTTACCGTTTGGGGCGGACTGCTTTTAAAAGATTCACAAAAAACCAAGCCGAGTTTAACAAAATGAAGTATTTTCGCTACTTCTTCACTCTAAGCATTTACTTATAAACTTGGTTTCAGGGGATTCGGGGTCAGGACGCGATTTTAAAAAAATAGAATAAGTCCGGAGAAAAAGCAGAACGGAATGAAAATCTCCGAGTTTCCAAAGCTGTACGCGCCAAGTAACGGATGTTGGTTACAGGTGGCTCACGTTCGATAAGTTTTGGTTGGAATATCGATCTGACGTCCCTAGCTGTTTTGCCACACCTTGGCTATTTTTTGTTATTGATAATAGATTAAATGGATAATAAGAAAAAATTCCAGTTTATCTCAAGCCCTTGACAAGCAAAATTTCATTGGCGTGGCATTTCACATACAACCCACGGGTACCCACAAAAAAAATTCCTAAAATACATATGTACATGGGTCAAATTGTTACTTAATCTGAGGGATTAAATGGTCACTAGGCACCGTTTAGCTTGGTAAACAAATCCTAGGTTTTATTATTCCAATTCAAATCAGGACATTGCATTCAAATACGAAAACACAGCAAGTGAGTCTTACTTATCAACAATAAATATAAACAAATCCCCTAAACAAATAACCAACACGAAACACGCGTCGTCACATACAGTGCCCATTGCAGACAAATTTAAATATCGCGCACACTGACGTTTCCGCGTGCTATCGGCGTGCGACAATCGGGACTGCCGAACAATCGAATGAGCTCTAACGACATACTTAAGTTTTCCAACACCGGCGCGCGCTCAACGGAAGAGAACAGCTGACTGCTGATACGTGCGTGGTTCGCGGTAGGAATTACATAAAGTTTAGAGCTTCTGACGCGATACTCGCAAACATTCGCCACAGTCGAAACCCCAGCGAAAGGTCACCAGTCACCTTCACCATGGTAATTTCACTTATCATTCACTGGTTTTACTTCTGTCACCACCGACGAACACCCCTTACCATACATGTGTCCGATTTTCGAGGTTAAACGGTCGATCTATATGATTTTTCTCATTGCAGTACAGAGTTTTTGCTGTTGCGCGGGAGCGCGCTGGCACCTTCACGTGCCAGCAGGTGACGCAAACCCCGCTGCAGCAGCAGCAGCATCAGGTGAGCCTCCGGCTGGGTAATCTCCACGGGGTCCTCGGGTTAAGTCAGCCTTCCAACCCGCAGCCACGATTTTACAGCCAGCAGCCAGGACGCAGGGCCGGCTTCTTCTCGCAGTTCATCGACAACATGCGCTCGGAAATGGATAAGAGCAAGGAGATCAAGGACAACATTCGCAAGTTCCGGGAGGAAGCCCAGAAGCTTGAGGAATCGGACGCCTTGAAGTCGGCGCGACAAAAGTTCAACATTGTCGAGTCGGAGGCGCAAAAGTCCTCGAGTAAGCTGAAGGAGCAGCTGGACGCCATCAAGGATCGGGTAGGCGACGCTCTCGATGATGCAAGCAAGTCGGATCTGGCCAAGAAGGTTACCGAGGAGCTGTCAAAGAAGGCCAAGGGCGTCAGCGAAACGATCTCAGACACCAGCGGCAAGCTGGGCCAGTCCGGCGCCTTCCAGGCCATCTCCAACACGACGACGATCATCAAGAAGGAGATGGACATGGCGAGCATAGAGAATCGCGTCTATCGCGCGCCTTCTCAGCTGCGCAAGCGCGTCCAGCTGGATATGAGTGACAGCGATCGCGTGGTAGAGGCGAACACGGAAGCGACAGGTTAGTGAGAGAGGTCAAAGTTCACCTGGAGTTGGAATAACTCACTCCTATCTTTCAATTTCAGGTATGGAGCTGCACAAGGACTCAAAGTTCTACGAGTCGTGGGAGAACTTTAAGAACAATAACACGTACGTGAACAAGGTCCTAGACTGGAAGGTTAAATACGACGAATCGGATAACCCCATGATCCGTGCTTCCCGCCTGCTAACCGACAAAGTGTCCGACGTGATGGGCGGCCTCTTCTCAAAGACAGAGCTCTCCGAAACGCTGACCGAGCTGGTTAAGATCGATCCGAGCTTTGATCAAAAGGAATTCCTTCGAGACTGCGAAACGGACATCATTCCCAACATACTGGAGGCGATTGTTCGGGGCGATTTAGAGATACTGAAGGACTGGTGCTTCGAGAGTACGTTCAACATTATCGCCACGCCCATTACGACAGCAAAAAAGGCCGGCCTGTATCTGGACTCAAAAATCCTAGACATCGAGAACATCGAGCTGGCCATGGGCAAGGTGATGGAACAGGGCCCCGTCCTGATCATCACGTTCCAGGCGCAACAGATCATGTGCGTTCGGGACCAGAAGGCCCAGGTGGTCGAGGGCGATCCGGAGAAGGTGATGCGGGTGCACTACGTCTGGGTCCTGTGCCGCGACCGCAACGAACTCAACCCGAAGGCGGCATGGCGTCTGTTGGAGCTTGCCGCCAACAGTCAGGAGCAATTTGTTTAGCGAGCGCGCGCGCGCTTCCTTCAATCCAATCTGTTTTTTTTTACGAACAGTTTAAGTTTTCCGCATTCACCCCCCCACAAAAAAACGAACGACAAAAGATTATTGGACACTGAGCTTTGATGATGAACAGACCACGAACCCTGACAACGCTGGCCCGCAGGACTATTTCCAATTGTGTGTACAAAGGTTTCACTTTCGATTACTTTGAAAGTTTTGTTCGCCTCTAGTCGACTGCGTCCGCCCGGCAGGGACTGCTGGTCGGTCCCACGAACTTTTTCCCCCCCGAATCACCGGACCGGACGCAGCAGTCTGCCGGTACGGATCGTCCCCGTATAGAATGAACGCCTCCGGTTGGCCGTTCCTTGCGGCCACGCCTCGCACCGGTCCACGTCCGTCATCGTTCACGAGCGGTGCGGGTAGTGGCCATCTGGATCGTGGTTCTCCGCTGGTGTCCTGGCCAAATCGAAAACGTTGAAGCTTAAAGTGCAAAGGCTCTATGCCATTCAACGGCATAGGCATAGAATCAGTAGTGAGCATAAGACAAATTGTTGAGTATAGAAGTTGTGTTTAGGTATTTTAAGGCCCCCTCCAGACCCCTGCTTCATCACGATTCCGATCACCCCCCGGTTCTTGTAAATACGGAATTCGCCTAGCTTAGCTTGGGCATTGGCAAATTGACTGTACACACGGAATCCAAAGAGCTGTACGGATATTCCCGAAACGCCGAACTCAGAATGTCTAAAAAAAAATAATAAACTTCAATATTTTTAGATATAACAGGTGAATTCTTGAGATTTAAGTGTTATTCCCTACCTTAACTTGTTCATAGATATCCAGGTCTATGCTTGTCCCTGGGGCAACCTTAGGCGCCAGCTAGAATGTGTAGAAAATAAAAACTACAATACTTTTACATCTTCTCACTTTCACTTATTTTGGGCGGATAATTTTTGGGAGCTAAGTAGGTTTTCCAAAATAATAATTCTGAACTTATAATGAAGGTGATGTTTAGTGGCACCTTCTGTAAAAATGTTCAACAACCATTTGTTTAATTATTAGAATTAATAAAATTGAATTTTAACTGGGAAACATATAGTTTTTCCTCATCGAAAGATATGCTTTACTAAGAAAAGAGATCTCATTTCAATTTACTGCCCTTTCTTGGATATCAATCAAATTCAAACTTGTTTAATAATTATTTACCACGGCTTAAATAATAAAGAGAACAAATTCTGAAGATTTTTCAAATTAAACATACGAGCATACGAACGCTCCTAATTTTGTAAGATTTCATTACATGTATGGGAATTTTAATATTTTTAAATTTGTGGCGGACATTTGACAGACTTGGAAGTGATCAAGTTTCTCTGTCCGGGCTCTGCTCCCACCGATAGTGGAAGCTTTCATATCGGCAAAGGCAGCACAGTCTTATCCATACAAATGCCAGTCTAACCTGCCAATGTTTGGGTGTGGCAAGTCATTATTGTATTGTATCTTTAATAAAATGTTTTTATTATTTTGCTTAAATTGCTTTAAAACGTTTTTCGATTGTTAAAGTTATATAGAACATATTAAGTAAATAAGTAAAAAAGATTACAAATTTCATATAAATAAATTCCAACAGTTTTCTACATATTTTATTCGAGTTTTTCCAAATATAAATAATTTTAGAGTTAGGATACATTTTCTTATAATATGAGTACTCCTAACAGTTAATGTAATGTAAATGTAAATGCAGCCCTGCTCCGATAACAGTGCTGTTACTGCCTCAATACCTTTGATCGGTTAACCCCAGCAAACTTAACATGGCAGCGAGAGCTTTGGCAACTCAACTTAACTGAGCAAAACTTCGTGCGCCGCTCATTTTTCATTTCAGTCCGAAAGCTTGCCGCGACCGTACACTCAAAACTCGGCAGGCGGAATAACAACACAAAATACCCCACATAAAAAAAGTGCTAACACCCTCGATCAACGCTTATTCACCTGGCAAAAAATATCCCAGCGATCGAGCGGCGCGTAATTTGTGCGTGTGTGATAAGAGCGAGAGCTAATCGGTAAAAGAAAGTGACGACGACACCCGCACTCCCAATAAGTATATCCAGAATCGCAAAATGGGTCCCACAAAGAGTTTGTCATTGCTACTGCTGACGGTTCTGCTGCTGGCCGCCGATTGTAAGTACCTTCGACGCCATGTGTATCCACAGTGACAACAACGCAAGCCATAAAAGATAGATAACCGAGCAGAGCCAAGGCGAGCCCGATCTCGATATTTTTCCACTTCTGCAGGGAAACTAGTTTCGAGCGCAGCTGGATGAGATGGCGATGGCGATGGCGATGGAGATGGAGGAGCCGCCACTCGGCTAGACAGTTAACAGTTCACCCTTTTTGCCTTAATAAGTGGCCTGCCAAGAGCAAAGAGCCAAGACCAGGTCCGGTTCGGTTCGGTTCGGTCTGTTGGCCTTTGTAAGCCAGGTTTACGGCACATAAATATGGGGGCTTTTATTGTTGGGGAGACCGCCTGCCGTCCATCAAGGTCCGCGACGCCGCCGCCGCCAAGTCGCAAAATTAAATTGCAAGACTTTAATTCCAATCGGGGGGACTCCAGCTGGCTCACATTGCAGATAAGATTTCGCCAGGGCTCTTTCCTGTTATATGGTTACATGATTGATACGTCTTTATAGTACCAGGAACAGTTGTGGTAAAAATAATGGGTTTTTCCTTAAGTGTTTATGAGGGGAAAATACAGAGAAAGGATTTTAAAACGGCTCATAATATAAGACCCTTTGAAACTTATTTTTAAACATAAACTTTCATTTAAAAAAGGTCTCTTAATTAATAGAAATAAACCATGTTAAATGTTCCAGTTTACCGTCAAAAACTCGCTGAACCCTTCTATAAGCAGTTGCTTTTAGTAGGTTGCCACCCGTACCTTCATCAGTATCTTTTGCTCACCGTTTATATAGCTTAATGTGGGTTTATTGGTAAGAAAGTTAACTGTTTGTAGAACAAACTTCTTTCTAGCATTTCTTTATGATACGTCTACACGCTTTTCGCATAAAACAATGTATTTCCATTATTTATTAGCTCAGTATATTAGTTTATAACGAATTGCCAAAAGATACCCGGTCTTAGCTGCCAGATTATGAGGTGTCAGATTCTTATGGGGCAGGCAGAAGAGCATTAAGTTATATTATTTCCCCTAAAGATGTGAGTCCCAGGTGTTAACTGATAAGAGAAAAAGTCTGGAGACTTCTTTGGCACTTGTCAAATAAAGTGGATCAAGTTTTCACTGGGGCAAGGCTTTAACCCATTGTCACGTACTGTGAAATCGAAAGACTTGTGGACTTATGAATGTCAAATGCAATGAAATGCAAGACATTGTCGCACTATCAGGTGGTTTCGGTGGAAGTCAGCATGGGATTTCGATGCGATTCCACTAGCAATTTATGCGAATCGCATGGTGATTCCATCGGCATTGGCAAAATCGTTTGTGGCATTAGAAATGTGTTTGCTGTTTGCTTTGTGCTATATAGTATATATGGACAGGTTTGCTAAATACCATACATACCCACAGAAATCGTAGATTACAGTTGGGGCCAACATTATAGCGATTTTTGGGGATTTTATTAAAATATTTCATTTCGGAAGTTCTGCCAATTTTGTTAAGTAATATTTGCTAATAAAACTAGCTTGAATTGTTTTATACGTTGCCATATTTAGTTGCGAGAATAAGTTCTTATTATTCCTTCAGAAATAATTACTTTACTTACAGAATTATTCTGCAAATCAATTAAAAACACTGTTACCTTGACCTTAACTTGTTTTCTTTTTCCAACTATATCTCTAAAACTTGTTCTTTTAAATATTATTCCGTAAGAGATGTAAGAAATGATATTCTTTGAAACAAAATCATTTTCTACTATTATTTTGAACACAATTGTGTTAATTTATGCCTGGTTTTTAAGCTCCAACACGCTTTCGTTTTGTTTGCCAAAAAGCATTGCCCAAGAATCCGTGTCAACTGATAAAATGCCCGGGAACCGCGAGAACCGTATTGTCTGGGTCTGGTTCTGAATAAAATCAGAGCTGGTAACTGCGGCTACCAAGATAAGCAAACATATCTGTTTTTTTAATGGCTGAAAGGTGCTAGTCTCCTCACAAATATTTGCAATTCCGCCGAAATGTAGGAAGATCTGCGGCGTTCAGGTAGCCTGATAAGCTGTAACCAAATACAACCGGCTAATTCAACCGAACTCATTATCTCTGATTTTCTGCTTAATTGCTTTCTCTTTTAGCCCGAGCCAAGCCCTCGCAGGATTTAACGGAGTTAAGTGATCTGAGAGGAAAAGGAGCTGCTGCAGCTGAAGCTGAAGCTGGAGCGACAGCAGGAATCGTAGCAGGAGGCGGAGTTGCCGGAGAAGTGTCCAAAAATAAGACAGCTGTCGTGAAGGTGAGTTGGCCAAAAAAAAAAAAATCAGAATCAAAGCCACACAAGGGGGGAGTAACTGGGCCAGGCTAAGGACCGGACAAAGTCACTCAGCCGGGAACTGACGCACATTGAGTAACGAACGAACGGGTGAAATATGAGCCAGGGCATTCGTTTTATTTTGGTTTATTTTTACCCCCCGAGAACCGGAAATTTACGCTTTAAAAATCTTTATTTATTTTCACTTTGATTAAATGCAAAAGCCACAAGAAGACACGCGCGGCGTTTGCCTTTTAAGGCTCCCAAGAAATTATAAAATGAGGAAAAGAAAAAGCGCACGCAATGAAACTTTGCATAAAATTAAAGAAACCCCAAGCGTTGAGGGTTTAGTCACGAAATTCCAACGAGTTGGTGCCTCTCATAATTGAGACAAACCGAGACTCCCAAAGCGCTTAGGTGAGGTGAGTCATTCAATGGAATTCTAGGTAATTCCTCGGCTTCCGTGACGTCTCTCTAAATTTTAAAGCTCCCAGATTTTTAGCCTCTGTAGGAAAATCCCCCTTGTCGCTGATCAGATTAGTCTGATTACGAGAGTTTCGAGACCAGCTCCCAGCTCTCGATCTCGTGCTTGTCACCTTTTTATATATACATCAGTTATAGCCATTGTTAGCTGTAAACAAATCGAGCAGTTACACGAGATTAAGTGGAGACACAGAGTCAGAAACAAGTCACGTAGTCGTAAGATATTGTTACTGCCAATTACAGAGTTCACATCTCCGAGACCCCTTCCAGTCATCGAGGTCAGGCAATCTCTAAAGATTTGCTGAGTAAATAAACACAGCAGTGAGAGTGATCTCTCAACTGATCTCTTACCTCAAAAACAACTTACTAATTAGCATTATTTTTGTGAAAAAAGATGGGTAAACAGATTAGGCCAGATAAGTCGCTATGGTGGTGACCTCTCTGATAACGTCGAACAACAACAGCTGTAGGTTGAGCGAACTTCACCTGCGTTTCACAATTGTCGTCTCAGGTGTGTTTGGCCATCGAAAGTATATCTTACTTACAGTGGTGTTATCACTTCAGGTTGGGTAATTGAAACGCTTAAAAGCAATGATTAATGTGCCAGAGGGAGAGGTTTGAGTTTGGCTTACGAAAAGTGTTGAAATGTTCAGCGTATGAGTCATTGCAAATCCGATTTCCTTTCGGTTAATATTATTTTTAATTGTTAGACAATTGTATTGTTTTCAGGCCAACTATTAGCTATTGTTAAGCATTTGGAATAAAGAATTGGGTTTTCAGAATCAGGAGATGCTACTCTACTTAGTATAGTTTCCTTTACAAACTAAATAAATTCTAAGAGAGTTTCTACTGAGTTATTTTATGGTTACACTAGTCGTATACGTTATTTAGATATTCATTGTTTTTTTTTTAAATTCATATCTGTGTTCTTAGCTTCCTACCCCCACATAGTAGGTTCATAAACAATAGTTTCAATAGTAATTAAATATAAAATGAAATTTGCAAAGCTTTAACTGTCTCGTTAAGTTTTTTTTTATTACACACTTTGGGTTTTTTATGATGACAAAAGTAATGCACTCTCTCTTTATTATTTTAATGTACTTTTTTTAAACGTCGTGGCAACAAATGCATTCGTAAATCAACACAGAGCACTTTTAAAGTATTATGGGTTACTATTTTTTGTCTAATTGGTCGAAGATGACCTCAATAGGTGATGAGACACTGGAAAGCAGTAGCTAAAAAAACCGCTTCCACCCACTTTCAAATGTGTTTCGTTACCAAATTCGGCATAGAACTTGCATAGAATCACGTGCCAGGGGAAATCAATTACTCAACCGACAGCGAAAGCCGCATCGATGACAAGACTCGCCTTATAATTTGGTGACGTTGGTAAATGACAAAATAAATAGGTTTACTTTTGATTTATTTAGTTTTTCAAATGGAATTTCCAAATGAATTAATAATAATATGATAAACGAAGACCGATACTGTATGAACAACATTTCTTACTACACTTCTTATTATAAATACAGATCCGATTTGGTTTTAATATATTCATACATTAATAGTAAATACTTATATCTTTCACCCTTCCAGGATACCGTCTTGGACTCCGATTCTGCTGAGGAATCGGAGGAACTGCCACGGCAGGCTTATCCCCATCGTGACGAGGATCAACTGAACTCGGCCACTAATCTGGTGCTGGCCCACAACTACAAGTACGATGTAGAGATCCTGGAATCAGGAGACGAGGACGACGAACATGAAAGCGGTTCGAACGACTCAGAGGATCTGGAGGAACGATTCAAGGGTCGTGGTGTGGTTTTTAGCACGGACACAGACACCTTTGCCTCGGAGAATATCGAGATGACGCCGGTGGACGTGCAAGCTGATGCGGTCAGCGAGGGTCACGTGCTGCTCGGCATTGTGGTGATGGCACTGGCCTTGGTCTCCCTGGCTCTGTACGCTGGCCTGGTCATATGGCGCTCGCACCTGGAGTAAGTCTTAACCTAAGCTAATTGTCCTAATTTACACGGTGCTAACTTTTTTTGCCAACTTTCAGACAGCGATATGGAATGCGCGAGCGACTGGTGAACAGGGATCTCGAGGAGGAGGAGGCAGCCGGTATCGACGACGTCGATTATCATGTCTACGCCCCAACCACGACGCCGACCACGCCCCGGGCGTAGTCCGGGAGCAAATCTGGTGCGATTTGATCCGATCCGGTGTGCAGTTGATTACAGTTGATTACGCGACCTGGACCTGACAGCGGATTAAAGTGCACGCTCACGACTCATATCCAAACGGTGAGCGGGCAGAGGAGCAGGGCAGTCGCACACGTCTAATGAATGCCATAAATTTCCACGACAAGCTGAAAAGCATTCCACTTCCCAATTACATTTTAAACGGCGATGCTGAAGGTCGCCCGCCATCACCGCCGACTTCTTAGTAGCTGGCGCAATTGACAGCGCCAATTAGTTAATAAGTTTCTGTGATATTGTTCTAGAGATTCTTTTGTACGTCCCTTGCACTAACAATATGCATAGAGCCAAACGTTTGTAATCGTTAATAAAACAACTATATGTTAAATTGAGCCAAAATAGTTGGGAATGCGTTATTATTTTACGATGAAAAGGTTTGTAATGGAGGAATATATATTATATCGACGAAGAAATTGTTTCAAATTCAAATTCAATTAATTGCGCGCTTTTTGTGCTTTCAACACTGAAATCGAACGTGAACCGCAGCCGACTTTGCTTTTATTGAGTCAACAGTTCCACTAGATTGTGAACTAGTTCGCCAAACTGAATATTAGGCCAAACAACTTACTAGATGACTGGAAACCATGAAGATTTAATTATTCCCCAATCGCAAATAGTAATTAACTAGTTTCCTTAGTATTTGAACACTGGCAAGTGTTGTTGATGATGTTGACAAGCAACAAGTTTGATGCAGCAGTCGGAACCAGTTACCCACCACCCCCACTCGGTCGTTGACCAACACTGCCGTCAGCTGTTTCGTGGATAGCGTGTTTTTTTTTTTGGTGGCCTGCACTTTGAACCTGCGACAGCCTCGTTTCGTGCGAATAAAGATACGAATTTGAGTGCGCCTGTCCGCATTCCGGTTCGTCCTCCGTAGACCTTCGCACTTTTCGGTTTAGACTCCCGCGGAACTCGCTGCCGTGTGCACGTCGCATTGTCGCATTTTAACCGCTCTTGCTTTCTCGTTTAGGCTCTCTCCGGAAAGAGCGCCTCCGTTCCGTTCCGCTCCGCTCTCTTCCGCTGTCCACAACTCCATTGATAAGCAGCAGAGCCACCCCCGCCCCCACACCCAACTGCGCCCAAGCTTCTGTTTTTAACAAAAAGAAAATAGAAAAGAAAAACAAAAAAGTGCAAAAAGCCAAATCAATCAATTAAAATAGTACGTGCGTGTGGCGAAATTAATTTGGGTTTGCCCGCCGTCCGTCGTCTGTGTGTTTATTAATTAGCAGTGCATAGTTTCCGGCGGAAGGCTGCTGTTTTCCGTTATTTGCGAGCTTCCGTTTTTACGCGGCCAATTAGCAGCAGTAGCAAACACCAGCAAAGGATTGCCAAAATGACGCACTGGGAGGACTTCTACAATACGCACCTGCCGCCCGCAGACTTCGAGGACAATCGCTCCCTGCTAAAGGAGTTCTGCGAGCGCCACAACAAGCTCCAGAACCGCATCGTCCTTGTCACGGTAAGCTGGTATGGGTTCTCTCCTGATTTGGGTTCTGATTCGGGTTAAAAAACCATGTCAGCACAGGCGGCTCTAGCTGGGGGTCAGCGACAAGGGTCAAACTGACCCCGCCAGCTGGTGAAAGCTTTAATGGGAACAACACACGGTGCTTCGGTCTTTAAAAGCGGGAAATATGTGCATACATTTAGCTCTGAAGTTAATTATATATACGAAAAGTGCTAACCGAAACATTTAGAGGGCTTACAACTATTTTAAAGGCATGGAAACAATGTTTAACAATACAGAAAAGTTTAAAATACAAAATTTAATGTGTAAACTTTTGTTTTGATCGTTGTAACTTTTTAAAACTACTTTGCAAAGTTTAATAAAGGTAGAAACTAACGTTCAGTCGATTTGTTTACCGAATTTGAGGTATTTTAATAAATAAACTACAAAATAATCATTTTATTTTGATTACTTTCCATAACATTCGTTTGAAATAATTGGATTTCTTACCAGAAATTAATTTAAAGTGAATTCAATACTTTGGTGAACTCTTAATATTTGCTGAAAATCCAGGAAAATTCTGAACAGTTCTTTTTCCCAGAAATTTACGGTGAATTGAGTTTTAAATCAACAAAAAATTAAAACTTGCCTGTGAAAACCCTAACTGCTATGAATATTCAAGATATATTCAAGTACCCGTTGAAAATAATCAGAAATTACACAAAATATGTGCAAGTAAGCGAATAACTAGAATATATTTTGCTTCCGCTTTATTTTCTATGTTGTCGCCTTAATCCTTTTATGATTTATGCCAAAGTTAACCAATAAATTCTTATTTCTTAGCCTGCTATGATTTATAGCCAATGTAAGGAGATTAATCTGAATCAGATGATTAACTACCTAACAGGAAATATTTGCTGCCAATATCTGTCTCTTTTCCAAGCCATTAGTTTTCCCAGTAGAGAAAATCATGCAACACATATACATATTTACTAAATAAATCAATTAAGATTGATACACCATCGTGTTGTTTTTTCCGGGCTTAAACCGTTTTAAAGATTTATTGCAGAAAAGTTCCAGCTGTTGCATACTTTTGGGGGATATAAATAAATATTACAGAATTATTTATGGGCGTTCCCGTAGTCCACAAATTGGCTGATTTTACACGAATATAGTTTGTACATAGATAATTAATAGCAGGCCCCAACCATAATTCAAAAGGCTTTCACTTTAATTTAACTTTAATACAACCCCGCTTTCCTCTTCACAAATTCCAGTCCGGCGGCACCACAGTTCCCCTTGAGCACAACACAGTGCGGTTTGTGGACAACTTTAGCGCCGGCACGCGTGGCTCCGCCTCGGCGGAATACTTCCTGGACCACGACTATGCCGTGATCTTTATGCATCGCCACAAATCGCTGGAGCCCTTCACGCGCCACTTTACCGGCCAGCAGTTCTTCGATATGCTGGACATCGCCGACAATAGCCAGAGCTCAACGATAGCCATCAAGCCGGACTCGGTGGATGTCTTTGCTCCGGTTTTGGCCAAATATAAGATTGCCCGCGAGACGCAGATGATCCTGTATGTGAACTTTACCAGCGTGGTGGACTACATGTGGCTGCTGCGTGCCGCCTGCGAATGCCTGGCCGCCTTCGAGCAGCGGGCCGTGCTTTACCTGGCGGCTGCCGTTTCCGACTTCTACATACCCGAGGACATGATGGTAAGATGAGAGTCCAGAGTACGGATAATGTGGGGAAGTAGTGGGTCGGCCATGTGGGAAATCTGGTAATTGATTGCGCTCGTCAGTGGGCGAGCGTGGAGTGAGTGAGTGGAAATTGGTTTTTATCGATTCTGAAAGCTGCACGGGAACAAACAAAAAACGGAAATAGAAAACATATTGAAGGAGAGAGCGAATGCGAAAAATAATTTTTAGTAATTAAAACTATTTTTTGGGGACTAATAGTTATTTATTTGGAATTTATAAATAGAGGAGGAATGTGTTTTCCATTAAAAACCTTAATTTTGTTTTAATAATAAAACAATGAAGCAAAGAACAAAGTTAACCAACGGTTTGAACTTTAAAGTATCATGCATTTATGCATTTACTGAGACTTGGATGCACTACGGTCAGTACACTCAAGTGGCTCTTGCTATACCAAGCACGTGCTTGTTAGGGTTAAGTGCTAGTTGGAGGGATAGGTAAAGAAAATAATAATGTCGTTAATTTAAGAACAGCTGTCTGTTGTTTATCTGTTACTGAAGAAGGTATTAGAAAATTGCATAAAATAAGTAGTATACTCTTTAAAAATATAGAAAGAAATATAACTTCAATTTACTGATTTTATTGAAACTAAATTCGGACAAATACTATGTAAACCTCTTAGTATTTTTTCACAGTGCGCGCTGCCCTTGAGCCTTGCGCTCCTCCATTCGATTCCCAGTCGTTGAGAGGATGTCCCCGGTCTGCCCGGTTGCCCGTGACACATTTCCTCTTCACATTATTGACGTTCGACTGGGCTAAGTCAACTATGGTTGCTGCCACTGCTTTTCTAGCTCCTCCCAGCACCTCCAGCTCCTGCTGCCGGTCACAGGAGCCTTATCACAGGCTGTCAGTGTCACTCGCAACGGCCTTGTGGCCTTGTCCGCCAGCCAGCAGCCTTAACATTGTCATCGTATAATTTGATTTGCATAATTTCGCTTGTTACCGTGTTTCTGCTCTACGCCTCACTTGGATTTCACCCACCCACGCCAAATGCTATGGCTCCCTACGTTTTTCTAGTATCCCTTCACCTTTTGGCCCCCATCCAAACCATCCTGCCATCCATCCAGCTTTATATATCGAGTGGGTGGCGGTGTTTACTTGTCACAATCCCCACGCCCTACACCCGCGCAGTCTGTCAGCTGACTTGTTTGGCGCATATTCAGGAGGAGCCGTGGCAGAATGAGAGAAGGAGCAGCTGGGAAAAGGCTTTCAAGTGCATCAAATGTCCATTGGTGGGGCGTGAATGGCTCTGGCTGACAGCCCTCTTTATTTACCTGCCTGTTTGCATTTGCATACCATCGCACATGCACTTTGTATGAACATACAGCTGAGGTCAAAGGAATACTGCAGCGAAGCAATCCTTCGAGAATGTAGTCTTTACAACTAAAAATGCAAAAAATATATCAAGCTGGAATTTATAATAATGGGGATCAAAGATAGTTGCTTACATTATAAAAATAATAAACAAGATATTACCACTCATGTTTTCGCACTCGATTCCAAAAAGTCTGTTACAGAATATGGTTGCTAACAGAGTTGGAAAGGAGTTGAAGTTCTTGCTGATCGATAATAAATCGCTAAATATCGTTGTTTATCAGCTTTCGTGGCTAAGTTTTTGAAACTGTTTAAACTTTTAGTGTGATTCTAATTGGAAATCAAAATAAATGGTATATCACGTTACCTTTTCAACAAACAAGTAAATATGTAAGATTGTTAACGTTCTTTTAAGGTATTTAGCGACTTTAAAAGTAAATAAGAACCTTAGATTTTATTATTTCAAAGAACATGTCTTTTTTTAATGAGCTTGTCTCTTTAAATATATAATTCTTGCTAAATTCTTGTGCGGGTTTATCCATATATTACGAATTAACGTCTTTGATTATTTTGTACCGCTTCTCCCTATATAATTAAGAGTAATCATTAAGAGAACCCCTCCCATATGATAACATAATCATAAAACAATAATTTTCTTATAAATATTAAAGAATATATATAATTTTTCTATATATTTATATATTGTATAAGACCGTAATCATTGTCGTAGGCCCCTACTCTACAAATAATCAAACATAATCATTTCGGTGACCCCTTCCTCCCCCTAGGTGATAACGTAATATATGGACAGCCACTGGGTAAAATGGAGACATCTTAAAAGTGTCACTGTTATTTTTTTTGTCATAACTAAATAGCTCTTTGGGGTTTTAAAAATTAATTAGAATTATATACCATATATTTACAGGATCAAGGTAACTAGTGCTGCATCTAGGGTTTCTAGAATGACTTCTCTTAGATATAATATAATTGGTCTATTAATAATATGGTAGCTTCCGAGATTTTCATACCCATCCCTCCATTATGTGTCGCCATCTTATGTGCTAATACCTTGACTGTATCTGTATATAAACATGGCAGATGCTATGGCTGGTAAACACGAGAAACTTTTCCAGCCAACCGCCTGAGCCTGATTGTGATTCCGATGACGATGGCGATGCCGAGCAACGTCGTAGCATTTCCCACGCCCTATTTCCGCTCAGCTCGTGCATTTCCCGTTCGCCATTCTGCTCAAGACACTCGCCCATTTTTGTCTCCGTGTGTGTGTGTGTGTGTGCTTGGTGGGCGTTCATGGGTGTTAGCCACAAATCGTCCGCTCACTTGATTAAATTGTTTGAAGCTCTCACAACCAGCAGCAGCAACCTTTGGCAGAAAGAAGCAGAAGAAAATGCCGAAAATACCCTAAATGGCGAGAATGGCCTGTTGATGTTTATGCACGTGTCTAGCCCAAATATATGCGCATATTTGTGGCCTCGTCTTCAGGAGTAGCTGCCTGAAGGAAGTCTTATTCCTGGGTCTGCACGAATTGCCTGCAAATCGATTTGGATTTGCATAATAACCACTTGGCCCTGTATAAATAGAAGCAATCAAGCTCTCGCTGCAACTACATTTGTGCTGCTGCTGTTCGCTCTTCGAGTGCTTCAAGGATTTCCCTTAGGCAACTAAAATCTATTTTTCGCTATTAGTAAAGTTTGCCATTGGCGAATTGAAAACTCATTCCCAAAAATCCAGCTGCCATCTGCCAAGGGGCAGCTCTTGGGGCTCCCGGCCCAAGACAAGGTCAGTTAGTACCCGGGGCGAAATTCCAACAAGTCAAACCACAGTCGAGACACGTTTCCCGAAGTCACTTGCCAAAACTTTGTCGCCGCTAACATACATATAAATGAGTGTGTATGGGGCGCACTTCAAGGGAAGACGACGATACTAAAAATTCAATTTCACAATCGCATCATCAGGACGACGACAACGCACACGCCCTCGACCGAACCAAAGGCCTAAAAGCCTTTACAAATTTATGCAAGAACCCGGAGAGCGAGGCAACTATACTCTACACAATTTGAATTAATTTGGGCCAAGCGGGGGGTGGGTGGCGGTTGGGGCAAAGCAAATTGTAATAAGTAAAAACAAACAGAAAATTAAAAGAGTAAACTGTCGAGGAGAGGAGCGACAAAAAAGCGACGTGCCGAAATCCGCAAATCAAATCAAAAGATTTTACAAGAGCACGCATCAAGGCACAGCACACAGCAAACAGAGACTACTACACAGCTGGGTTCTATAGTTGCCAGGGGGCGGGAAATGGAAAAGCGGAGGAAAGCGAATTCAATGTCAACAGCTGCTAGCATTTCCCAGCAAAACCGAGAGCCACAAAACTTTTCTCCCTCCAAAAAGCTTAAAGTCCGTCCCATCCTCCCATCCCCTTTTCATATTCGACTTCTTCCTCCTGCTTCGCTTGTTTCGTTGTCGACTTAATGCCATGAGCTAAATTTTTCATTTCTCCTCTCGCACAATGTCGTCCCGGCTACTTAGGCGCTGTCTGTCTGTCTGTCTGTCTCGCCTGTCCATCCGTATTGTCCAGCACAAAGGCGGTCCCGGATAAATGAGACTGGTCAGCCAGCAGCTTAGAGCAGCTTACGGCGTTGCCCAGTTAATGAGAACGGACGCTCGCCAAGAGCTCAACAAGTTGTTCCCATATAGTGAGGCG
The DNA here is from genome assembly GCA_018904695.1 of Drosophila parvula. Taxonomy (NCBI): domain Eukaryota; kingdom Metazoa; phylum Arthropoda; class Insecta; order Diptera; family Drosophilidae; genus Drosophila; species Drosophila parvula. Next base: position 47,419 of record JAEIIG010033029.1, on the reverse strand, counting down.
ACCACGCGGCGTATGTGCAATAAATGTATATATAAATATATTTTGAAAGCCTTTAAAAAAGAGCCTTGTGGAGAATGTGCAGCCAGGCGTTGCCGTTAGCTCATTACGGCTGAGTTATGCTTTCAATTAGTTGTAATTCATATGCCACGTGGCGGTGGCAGCAATGAAAGGCAGAAAGAAGAGAAAAAAAAAGGATATAACCAGCCCTGGCCTTTCATTTTGCCGTCTCTCTGTCTGTCTGTTTGTCTCTCTGTTTACTTTGCAAGGACACTTTGCTGCCCTAGTGAATGAGTGTGTGTGTGAGTGTGCTGCATTGTATGTGCGTCGTCCTCTCCATTTAAGAGGATGTTGTGCTGGCTTTTGTGGGCAACGAACCAGCGAGCCATTACATCGCGTATACGCATCGTGGGCCGGGTCGCATCATTCCATTAAGTAACACTAACCGCTGTCAACGCTGGATTTCATATCTCTCTCTCTCTCTCTCCCTCGGCAGCCCACCCACAAAATGCAATCGGGCGATGGAGCGCCAACGATTTCACTGCAGTTGGTGCCAAAAATGCTGGCACCGCTCGCCAGCCTTTGGGTGCCGCACGCCTTTGTGGTATCCTTTAAGCTGGAAACGGACGAGAGCCTATTGATTGTGAAGGCACGTGACAGCCTCAACAAATACAAGCACAAGGTGAGTGGCGGGGTAGCACAAACCATCGCAACCACAACTCTGTAATTCTAATTTCTTCCGCTTCCGCGTCCTCATATCCTCCAACCCCCTCTTAGCTGGTCATTGCCAATGTGCTGCAGACACGCAAGCATCGCGTGGTGTTCGTCACGCCCACGGACTCCTATGAGCTGCACTTGAGCCGCGAACAGACGCTTCAGGGCCTGGAAATCGAGGAGCCCATTGTGGCCGATGTGGTAAGTGGCGAACTTAATCCTTGTGGTCCATTTCAATTCGCTTTACACCTTCGAAATGGACCTACAATTACCCCCTGACATGCTCTTTTTCAGGTGCTAAAGCACGGCGAGTTCATCAGTAACGCCCAGCAGCGTCAATGACCGTTGTCCATGCGCCGCCGCCAGCAACAGCAGCAGCAGCAGCAGCAACATCCGCATCATCACCAACACCATCTGCAGCAGCAACTCCACCAACAGCTGGTAACTGGCGACGACGACGATGACGAGGACGACGATGGTGGCGATCTGGATTTGGATCGAGATCCTTATGGCGTGACCAGTTCGCATTATTGTCGCGTGCTCAATCCGGGCACGCCAAGCTTCGCCCGCAAATATTGAGCAGCGCGACTAAAGTCTATATAGTAGTAAATATAATGGGGGCGGTTAGCGGGCGGGCATATTTGCATATTCCTTACCGTTTTTTTTGGGTTGCCGCCACAATTGGTGGATCTATTTATGGTCACGCCTCATAATTGATGTGGCACGGTCGCCACACTCCATTGTTTTCAAACATACATACATACATACATATATATATATTAGTTAATGTATTTTCTGTTTATTGTTGTCGCAAGAAATGATGTCACTTGTATGTATGCGGCATGCCGCGGGCTCCTCTTCCTCCATTGTCTCCCTTTTGTTTAGCGGCACGTTTATGTCATCGAGTATACGCCACCGCGTGTTGCGCAGACATCAATAAGCGATTTTGATTTATGTATGTACGTACGGGAAGAGCTTATGATTTCCTTTGATATATATATAAAAAAATATATATATATATTTAATGAAGCATCGATCGGGGCTTGTGGAAATTAAATCCACCAAAAGAGACGTGTTTAAAATGTTTTAAAAGTTGCTGCATGCAATGGCAATTTGTTGTCCCTGGACAGGCGACGCGACAATTGATTTGCCTGTTTTGCATACTGTACGATATATATAGTATATAAAGCAGGGCCTGTCTAATGCCCTTGTCGGTTGATATTTATGGGCGGCTCAAGCCTTGGGGCTGCTTGTCTATCCCAAGCAGGTCAAGTGCCAACGAGCAAAGGTCAGCTTAAAGCACCTCAAATTGAGTTTCAAAGCGTTGTAACACAAACCTAATTAACACACACACCACACACACAGCCAGACTACACACACTCTTTACCCGAAACTGAGTTATTTCTTGGCAGGCTGTCCATGTATCCTCAGGGTCCTTTTGGCCGTAGCCGTAGCCGCCGCCACTGCCGCCTCTGCACATTTTTATTGCACGTTATGTTGTGTTTTTTTTTTTTTTACCCCCTTAAACTGGCCTGCGGTGACGGGGGCTGCCTTGTATCCTCCTTTCCATGGAGTTGTAACCACTTCCGTCCCGCCCGCATTTGTGGTTTTGTGCTTTGTGCAGCCCAGAGAACTATGCAGTGTTTTTTGTGCCCTTTTTTCATGCTTGTTTTTTTTTTTTTTTGGTGAACTGTGTGGAGAAAAAATTTGAATTTTTTCTCCGGCTCTTTTGCGGGCGATCTGTGGGGGATGGCTGGGCCGGGGTCTTTTGTTTGTGCCTGCATCAAATTAAATTTTATTGCGCTCGCACGCACCGCAAACACAGGAAACGGAAAACAAAAAACGTGGAAACAGATACGAACACAGAGCAGAGAGAGAGCATCACAATCACACATGTGGCTTAGGATTTAAGCCAGGCTCCGTTCTCCGTTCTCCATTTTCCGTTCGTTTTCATTTTCATTTTCTTGGCTGCGAGGCTTTTATTGCCACACCTACACACACACACCCTCCCCCATCCCGGTACACACATATCAAGTCTCCCTCGTGCTGAATTTTTTTTGCCTCATATCGATTGCGCATTAAAGTATAAACATAAAAATTCAGTTTGCCAACAAGAGTTGCGTACAATAAAATATGTATAACTAGCCAAAGAGATGGTGGATGGACAGCCTCCTTGGCAGAGCCAGATGGTATTTAATTGGCAAACAGCGTATGTTTCTTTTTTTTTATTGCCGTTTTCTGTGAGCTTAAGCCGCAAGGATACTTGCCAAACAGCAGTAAATTAACCAGCAGATAATATTTACATATATATATACTATATATATACGACAAGTTTTCAGCCCTAGGACAAGATCTCTTCATATCCATGATTTAGGACTGAACTCCAAATTGATTTTAGCAACTTACAACTTTTTACTGGATCATTAATCTCTTTCTCTAAACAAAAACGAAAAAAAAATACAAGTACTTTTCATCTTAATAAATTATGCTAACCAAGAGCGGACTATAAACAACCAAACAAAAACCGAAGTGAACCAATTTGTTAAAGTTTCAATATCCAATTCGGACCAAACACATACGTTAAATCGAACAAACTTAAACGATATAAAAAACATATATATATATACAATATATCTCTATGTATACCTTAAAAAGAAAAAACAACAAAGAAGGAGAAACCAAGGAATTTCCATTGAATATTTACTCTCTACAAAAAGCATTTTGCCAGTTAAGCTAAATAACTATTTTATTGTTGAAATTGGCGCTAAAAGATAAAGAAACCTTTAACATAATGCAGTTATAGTCGCTGCATCCTGACCCTGACCCTGCCCCTGTTCTTGCCCCTCCCCTCGTCTTTCTAACCGGAATCCAAGAGCTGTTAACTGTGTAAAACTGTTGTAAAATGTTTACCACAAATGTACCATATATAAGTATATATACCGTATTGAGTGTACTCATGTCTATACATACATCTACAAAGGATACATTAAATATATATATATTTGAGTGTGTATTAAACTGGAAATGAAATAGCTTTAAATGTGTAGATAAATCCAAGTGTTTTATTCCCCAAGGGTTGCGTTTAAGGGTGTCTATTTGTTTTAAGTAATAGCCTCACATTATTTTAGAGCACATTTACACATTTTTATTAGCCAAACAATATCACATACATATTTCTTTATCTCTTTTAAAATGTTCTTAATTTCTTAATTATAAATATCCGTTTGCTTTGGTCTAATTTGGCACGTCGATGAATTTGAATTTGAGCGGAATGTTGGGAAGATTAATCAGGGCAGAACGGAAGGCGTTCTCCGTGGGATAATTGAACTCCACTTTGAAGTTGCGAATGAGTCGGGCGATGCCCAGCTCCAGTTCCATTTCCACAATACGCTTGCCCACGCACATCCGGGGTCCGAATCCGAAGGGCAGGAACACGAACGGATTCTTGGACTTCAGGTCATTGGCCGGGCACTTGGACTGGGCGTCCTTAGGGGTGCGCAGCCAGCGCTCCGGCAAGAACTCGGAAGCTTGTGGGAAGTAGTCGTTATTGGTGAGTGGATGCAGCGGTACTATGGAAATATAGGTGCCGGCGGGCACCTGGTAGCCACTGAGTATAGAATCCTTGGCAAGAACACGGGCATTTCCAACGATCAGAGGTCGGACACGTTGGGACTCCTTGATGCAGGCACGCAAATACGGGACATTCTTCATCGAAGCCTCGGTGAACTCGGAATCCTTTTGGGGCAGCACCTGCATCACCTCCTCTCGCAGTTTTTCCTGCCTTTCCGGATTTTCGGCGAGGCACAGCATCAAAGCAGCAAACGTGCTCGAGGTCTAAATAAAAAAACAGGTTCATTTCGGATACTTGAGTTCTGTCAACTAAATACCAACCGTATCCACTCCGGCCATCAGCATATCCATGGCCATTACGGTGGCCACCTTCTTGTCCACCTTTAGGAGTTTCTCGAGGACACTTTGCTCGTTCTCCGGACGCACCACTCCCTCCTTGGCCTCCTTCTCCAGGCGCACGATCGCCTCCTCCACATAGGCGGATGTCACCTCCTGGACACCATCGAGAGCGCTCAATAAACGCTTCAACTTTGGTGTCTTGATGTATCGCCATGGCGAGGGCTTCATTTCCAGGTCGGCGGCAACTATAAAGAACTCATCCAGGTAGTGGAAAAGCCTGAGCGCTTCACTCTCCTTGTTCACATCCTTGAGCAATCCCAGCTGCTTGTCGAGGGCCACCACAGACACGGATTCAAGGGTCCAGCGGTTGACAGTGTCTATGAAATCATCGGGCACCTCCAACGTATTGGGATCCCTAATGTCCCTAATACTGTTCCAGGAAGATGGGAGGTTATATATATTTCAAATCTCTAGGACAACAAAGGTAACCTACCGTTGCACAAACTCCTGATTGACCAGAGACATCTTCTTGTAGTACATTCTCACATTCTTGGGCTGCATGAGCACCGGATTCACGGTGGTTCGGAAGTCACCCCAGGGCTTGCCCTGCGAGGGAATGATGCCTATGACGCCATCGTAGAAGTCTTTCTGGTACACCTCGCGATGGTAGCGCAGGGTGTCGTTGCCGGGACGATGGGGCCAAACGCCCTCATTACGGAAGACCACTTCAAAGTCCTCAGGATTGTGGGTGCTCAGGAACGCAGGGTTTCCCATTATGCCGGGCATGAAGAATATTTCCCCATAATCCTTTCTCATCGTCTTAAAAATGTCCATCAGTTCCATATTCTTGTATTTCCCGCCGGGCATGGACATTTTCATTATCAGAGACAGCATGTTAATGCGTGGGATCTCATCGAATGGCTTGGCCTGTAGCCATTCGGAGTCGCCTCTCGCCTCAGCTGTGGCGACATTGGTTTGCCAGCGCTATTACGAGTCAATTTGTGCATTAAAAATTATATTTTATATTCTAAGAATTAGTGCAATTATTTATAAGTTCTTGCAAGAGATATTATGGAAAGTTTACACTTCTTCTTGGTAAGATTAGTTGGTTAGATTACTTGTTTATATTTAAGACAGTTATGTACCTTCTGAGAGCTGAGCGAGAGAGCCGCTTTTTGCGACTGAATTAAAGCTGATAGTCCACTGCGCACATTCAACATTCTCGCGATGTTAGGCACTTTGCTCGTTCACCGCCAAAATAAAACTGAGAGACGCCTGGCAGCCGGGCGTTCCTAATAATTACTTGATTTTCCTAAGGCTGTGAGAGCTTTTGTGGCTTAATTGGACGATAACAACGCACAAACAGAGAGATAGCGTCCATCTGGGGGAGAGAAAACAACTAAACAGGTTTGAGAGAACTGAAATAAGCTGGGCAACATTTGTTTTATTAAAACATTCTCACTCAGAGAAGGGTGCTTTCATAAATAAATAAGCATTAATAGAATGACCTATAGAACTGTGTCATATTTTTTATATACCCCTTACAATCGCTGTTTAATAAACCTAAACAAATTAAACAACAGTTTGCGCGTTGTATCGTATCGGTCAATGTCAGTGGCATTGAAAACTAATTGTTGTCAGCATGACAAGTGAATATTGCTGAGGTTGTGAAAGTGAGCAGATATTATATGTAATGTTCTCTGAAATATATAATATATACATTTATTGATTCAGAAAATTCCATAGTCTACAAAACATTTAATTACAATTTCTTTTTTACTTTAATGATTCAGTTTGTTGAGGTATTTTTTGTGTTACTTTTAGAAAGCTTATCTATAAGATTAGAAGAGTATTATAATTTTAACTACATCATTTGTTTATTAAAATTGATATAATTAAAGTTGTTATACCTGAAGGCACCTTAAGTTAAGGCGCAACTGGAAAATGTGATTTAAGACACCGGGTTGGGTCTATCTTTTTGTGGAATACCTTTAAAGTATCTTCGACTTAACCATAATAAAAGACTGTATTTTATCACAACAGAAAATATAAAAAGAGGCCTCATAAGAATTATATTACTACAAAGGTGGCACCCCTTGAATTATATTAGTTGGGCAAATCGGTGAACTTAAACTTGAGCGGTATGTTGGGCAGATTGATCAAAGCAGAGCGGAAGGCATGTTTGGTGGGATAATTGAACTCCACCTTGAAGTTCCGCAGGAGTCGTGCGATGCCCAGTTCCAGTTCCATCTCCACAATGCGCTTGCCCACACACATCCTTGGTCCGAATCCGAAGGGCAGGAACACGAATGGATTCTTTGTCTTTAGATCATTTGCCGGACAGCCACCGGCAGAATCTGTGGCATTTCGCAGCCACCGCTCGGGCAGGAATTCAGAGGGTTTCGGGAAGACGTCCTCGCTGGTAAGAGAACTTATGGGTATCATGGATACAAAGGTACCAGCCGGAACCTGATAGCCGCTTATCACCGAATCCTTGGACAATCCGCGGGCATTTCCGACCACCAATGGATAGGTTCGCTGGGATTCCTTAATGCAGGCACGCAAATACGGGACATTCTTCATCGAAGCCTCGGTGAACTCGGAGTCCTTGTTGGGCAGCACCTTCATCACTTCCTCTCGCAGTTTTTCCTGCTTTTCCGGGTTCTTGGCAAGGCACAGCAGCAGGGCCGTAAAGGTGCTCGAAGTCTAAATAAAATTATTAGTTATATTCGAAGAATATATATGCCTTAATCAAATACTAACCGTATCCACTCCGGCCATTAGCATATCCATGGCCATTACGGTGGCCACCTTCTTGTCCACCTTGAGGAGTTTCTCGAGGACACTTTGCTCGTTCTCTGGGCGCACCACTCCCTCCTTGGCCTCCTTCTCCAGGCGTACTATCGCCTCGTTCACATAGGTCATTGTGATGTCCTGAATGCCGTCCATGGTCTTTAGCATTTTCTTCAGCGTGGGGGTCTTGATGTAGCGCCACAATGAAGGCTTCATCTCCAGCTCGGTTGAGAGCACAAAGAAGTCCTCCAGGTGCTGGAAAAGCTTAACGGCTTCGGAGTCTTTGCCCTCATCCGTTAGCAATCCCAGCTGCTTGTCGAGGGCCACCACGGAAACCGACTCGAGGGTCCAGCGATTGATGGTGTCTATAAAGTTACCGGGAACCTCCTGAGAGTTAGGATCCCTGATTTCCTTAATGCTGCAAGTGGCATATCAAAATTAAGTTTACAACTTTTGACAATATTTCATGTAAGTTTTCGTACCGTTGGACAAAAGCCTGATTGACCTGCGACATCTTCTTGAAGTACAACCTTACATTCTTGGGCTGCATGAGCACAGGATTCACGATGGACCTAAAGTCTCCCCAGGCCTTTCCCTGCGAGGGAATGATACCCTGTACACCCTGGAAGAAGTCCTTTCGGTACACGGTTCGATGGTAGCGCAGTGACTCACTGCCAGGTCGGTAGGGCCACACGCCCTCGCTACGAAAGACCACCTCGAAGTCCTTCGGATTGTTTGTCATGATGAAGTTGGGGCTGCCCATCATGCCCGGCATGAAGAATACATCCCCGTAGTCCTTTCGCATAGCCTCGAACATCTCTATTATTTCCATATTCTTGTATTTACCACCAGGCAGGGCGATCTTACTGAACAGGGAGAGCATATTGGCCCGTGGTATCTCCTTGAAGGGCTTGGCCTGCAGCCATTCTTGATCGTCTCGGGCCTCAACGGCAGCCGCATTCGTCTGCCAGCGCTGAAATGTATCTCAGTCATAAGATTTTCTAATACCATATGGTTTTGCGATTGATTTTTCGAAAACGGAATTATAATTATGTTATTCTTAGTTCTATTTGAATATCCGAATAATTTCCTAGTTTTTTATAGCTATGTCTGTATATACAAAATATTTGTTTACCTGTTGACTGGCGGAAAAGAGGGCCGCTCTTTGCGACTGAATAATATATAGACCGATTCGCCCTTTCAGCATTTTTCCTACGCTCTGAACTTTACTCGCTCACGGCCGAAGTGAAACTATCCCATAGCAGCGGTTGGTTCTATTAGTTTTATATTCCTAAGGCCGGCAGCGGCGTTTTCCTGCTAATTTTTGGCGATAACAAAATAAATAGAGAATGAGAGAGGGAGCGCCAAACAGGTTCGTGAGAGCTTTGTGAATTTCAAACAAATACAGATGGCAAACAACACTCATTAAATAACATAAAAAATTACTCACCATTAATAAGTTGGCATATTAATTGAAATATACCCCTTACTCTGGCAATAGTCTTTGAATTTTCAAATTATTTTATAAATAAAATCAAGAGTAGAACCCCCACACCTACCTCTAAGAAAATCATACATTTTAAATACACAGCTGTTTTAGAAAGAAGCATGAAATTTATCATCAGTATCTTTTAGTGACCTATTTCAATATTCAGCATTGGGATGATAGAAATTATTGCCAAATCAATACTGAAAATAGATAGATAATTATGTGCGATATTTGTGCGATAAATCGATATTTTGCTAGATAATTCGAGCCAGTACTTGGAAAACAATATTATATATAAATTAGAGATTTTAACAATATATGCTGCTAGATTGTTTGATATTTAAAAATAAAAAAAAAGTTTAAAATAGCTTCTATATGATCTGTATATTATTTCTGACTTTTCCTCTTGATATATATTCCTAATTTGCCGTGATTACACTTTCACGAGTGCAAAGCAATCGTATTTTAAACTTTTGTCCATTTTCTCATATACCCCGAGTTTTATCAAATAAATTAATCGGTATTATGGCTAGTATGATTGGTCAATGCCATTGGCATAGGTTCAGAAAAATTGAGAGCCCTAAAAGAGAGAGTATTTATATGGTGCGTCAATTTGTATCTAATCAGCTGAGAATGAGTTTGCAACAAACTTTTGACTGTGGCAAACAATTTCAACAGTTCGCATGACAGACCCATTTAAATTGCATCAGAAAGATGGCGCTTGGTAATATGTAGGTACTTGTTTACCTTGCAGAAACCAAGTTAGAAATCTATAACCGAGTTACCTCGACTTTGACCATACCGACATCCAAAGCTTTCTTGTTAAATTAACACGACACATGGGCTCACTTTATGTCGAATTATGATCTTATTAATGGGTTTTTAGAATGAAAATTTAAACCTAACATGACTGAATGCCTAGGAATATGTTGCTAAGTAAATGTTTCTAGGAACAAGATGAGCAACATTCTTTTATGTTGCCAAAATACATGTAACTTGTAAAGGTTTACCATGAAAATCACTTTCGTAATAACTCTAATAACTACCATGTTTATCAACCAATTGTATTTAAATTTTAAGAGCACATCCGCACTAGCATATTTATTATATATATAATATATTCATATTTTCAATATCCTATGAGTACAAACACCAAATGCTTATAGTTTTTGATTTATTTATTTCGACTGTAGTTTATTTAGTTTTACCATATATAATATATATATATTTATGTAAATGTATTTGTTCAAACACCAAAGAGTTTTGTTTCGTTTTTCCTAATCAAATTGTTGGCATACTATCTCATAAGTAATAGTTGCAATCCGATAAGTATACAAACGCGTGTACGCGTTACTTAGGAAAGTATAAATATTATTCGTTTAGATTAGGTGTGGCTTACAAGTAGATTACAAATTAATTAATGTTGCACAAATCGCTTGATAGGCATATATTTTTACATGACAATTTCCGCGCGAAACAATTTGGCACGCTGGGCAAAGATATATAGATATAGATATAGATATATATATGTATATTATGCGTAAATGGGGCGATTGAGAATATATGTATGCATTATTCGTTGACGCTATGGACTAAGTGTCTATGACAGTTTCGTATTCGTATAGTATTATTAAGATAATTCCTTTAGCCTTGTGTGTGTTGTGTGTCTGTCTGGGGGTTAACTAGAAGAACATCTGGAATTAATCCTGGCTGGCCGCTGATCCGTTGACAGACGCCTGCTGTTGGTAGCTGCACACAATCTTGGCCGCATCGTTCATCATCTTGGCCGTGGAGCGGACGAGGAACATCAAATGACACTCGTCGTACACGGTCAACTCCACCCGGGTTCGCACTAGGCCATGAAGCACGGTGGCCCGCTCCAGATCCAGCCACCGCTGGAGGGCCAGTTCTCGCTCCTTTACAGAACCGGTAAGCGCCACATCCGAGGGACCCCACAGCACAAACTCCAGCACGGCCTTGGCCTTGGACAGCGACTCGGCCCGCTCCTGCTGCAGTATGTCCGCCAGAACGGGTGTGATCTTGGTGGCGGGCAGCATGTCGGTCAGCGCGGAGTGGGCGCACTTGCACAGCGTGCCCATGGGCTCATCGTCGTCGTTATTGTTGCTACAGGGATACCAAGTTTATTAGTACCAAGTCTGGCCTTGAAAATTGTTTCTCTAACTCACCCTTGCAGCACGCAGAGACGCGCCTGGGCGTCCTTGTTGTCCATGTCCTTGGACAGCACCACATTGGACAGACTAAGGGGCGTCTCCTCGATCGCCTTGGCCTGCAGGTTCTTCATCCCATTGACCAGCTGCAGCATGATGAAGGCCACCTCCCGTGTCATCACATCGTCAAATGCGGGCATGGCATTGGCATTACCCGAACCATCCTCTCCAGAGCCTGTGATGCTCGGCGATTCCTCGTTCAGGGTACTCAGATTCTGTACGGAGACCACATTACGTAGATTTCCGGCGCTGGCGCCATTGCCATCCTTCAGACCACTGAGATTGGGAATGGAGCCGCGGAAGTTGAAGTTGCTCTTGTCCAGCACCTGTGACTTGCCCTTGAGTATCGCCCCGATCGACTGGAGCGTCTCTAGCTGCAGCCTGGGCAGCACCGAGATGGTGGCCTGCAGAAGGGTCACCTCCGTGGAGGGCATCAGTGGCAGCTGATAGCTGGGCACCAGATCGCAGAACTCGGTCACCGGATTGAGCACATCGCTCACTCCGCCACTCAACTGGCTCAGTTCGCCACCAACGCCGCCCAACTGGTTGCAGTCGGCGGACAGGGCCAAAGTCACTGGGGATGAGCTCCAGAGTGCCGCATGGAAGGCCTTCTTGCCCACGACAAAGGCCTGGGCGCCCTCCAAAATGGAGAAGTCCTCGTAACGCAAGTTAATGGCATTGGCCAGCGGACGCAGAGCTGTTGGCACCACGGGAGTTTGCTGGAGCTATTCAATTGGGAGAGATATGTGTTATTCGTGGCTTGAATTTTGTTTAGCTGCGAGTACCCACCTGATCGAGCACCTGGGCGAGGGCCTCATGATTGGCCACCACCACGGCGGTGTAGTTATCCTCGATGGTCTTGTGCACGACACTGCGTCCCTTGCGCATGCGCAAACGATTCGTGGCCTTGCTGCGGTTCTTATTGCCCTAAGAATCAAGTGGAAAGTTGAAGTATAGATCTTCAGAGTATATTTTATGTTTAAGAACCCACCTGTGGCATGCCCCAGACACTGTCGTTGATGTCCGTGGCCACATCGCCGCCCGCCTCGCTTCCGTAATAGCTATACGGAGCATAGATGTCGAACTCGCCCACCTCACTGCCGGCATACGAGGCGGAGATGATGCGTGGAATGTTGGCTGCAAATAGGGAAAATATATATTAAATTGGAGAATATATATAAAAAACTATATCCATCTGATCCCGAAACTCACCCAAGCTATTATTCAATCCGTAGTTCCTCACCGGACCGTACTCGCTGCGCGTATAGCTGGCTATGGAGGCCGTGTCCGAGTAGATATTATTGTTGCTGTTGTTGTTATTCCGCCTCGTGGCTTGGGTTAATCTCTGACCGGCAACGGAGGCCAGATCTATGTTGCTACGCGTCGGCGGCGGCGGAGGCGTTGATGTCGAGGCAGAATTGGCCGTGGCAGGACCATTTGTTGTGGGCGGCGGCGGTGAACCCATCTTCACGAACTCGTACATGTTCTCATAGTCGCGCTTATCCTTCAGGTAACTGTCAATGGTGCTATTGATCTTACGCACCGAGTCCTTCAGGCTGCTCCGCTGGGCCGTGTCCGTGGCATCTCCGGAGTTTGAGCGCTGCTCGAAAATCTCCAGCTTACTGGAGATGGACATCTTCGGTTCGCTCTTCTTTTGGGGCATGGCCCGTTCGAAGGTGCTGGTCCGGCTGTTGGCCGTGGATGCGGACTTTCCAGACGCCTCCGACAGCAGTCCAGAGGCGGTGGCAGTTGGCTTGGGCATCGACTTGCCCTGATCCGTTGGTACATTGTCACCGTTTGACGAGCAAATGGAGATAGTGTCGGTGAGGACGCCGCGCTTGCGCACCAACTCCAGCTGTGCCTCACGCTCCCGCATGCTGGCCGTGCGCTCCGGCTTGCGCGGTGCGATTGAGGAGCGGATTTCGCCTGGAAAAGCAACAGGGAAAATCCAGATTAGTCAAAGGAAAGAAATCAGTTTATTACGAGTGACTCAAGTAAAGAGGTAAACATTTTTATTACTATTTTAATGGCTCAAAAATAATTGATGTAAAAGTGTTACTTGTTGGACTTAAGACTTTGGTGACTCGTCTTAGTTTTAATTTAATAATAACAGGAATTCTTTAAAAAAGAAACTAGTGTTAATTAAGGAAATAAGAGTTTGTAATAATACGATCTAATATAGATTTAGCAGGACTGTGTTTAAAAACAAACAAATTTTAATTAAAGAAACAAGCTATTATAATAGCATAATCAAAGAAGTAACAACTTTTAAACATGTACAACTTTAACTTTATACCAGAAATTATTTATCCCTTTGTCATATGTATCTCCAAAGTAGTCTCTTTGTTTATAAATCACCTTGACTTTTTAAACCCAACGCGGAATGTTCATTAATCTCAAAATAAGCTACAAATTGTAGTAAATAAACAGGATTAATCGCTAGTATATAAAGGCAAGTGACTGCCTTTGAAATATATTGTAACTAATAAACTTTCCAACATCATATTATAATTAATTTATACAAAAAATAGGCTCTACTTATTAGACTTTTGCCAACTTCAACCCCATTTGTCATGGACAGCTTAAGTGGCCAATAAAAGTGGCTATTTTTCAAGGCGATAAAGAGTTCTCGTCCACCTCTCTCTCTCTCTCTCTCTGATGTGTCTTAGCCTTAATTTATGCATGAGATTTCCCAGGTTGTCCTCAAATTTGCTTGGCCTTCATGGCTTGGCCATGCCAAATGTTTGCCCGGCGCCAGAGAGTTGCGGAAAAGCCACCACAGCTCACCTGGCCAGGCACTAGCCGACGGAGAACCGTCGAGTACTAATTGCGATTTTGACCCAAATTCGTGCCAAATTACAATTCGCACTGGCTCTGGTCGGTCAGGTTGAATGTGTTTGCTCTCTCTCGGTGGGGATCTGGGATGCGGGATGTCTAACAAAATGGTTCTCGCTCTAGTCGTGCCTCTGGATTACCAGTTAGCAGGTGCCAGATGTGCCAGGTGCGACAGCAGCAGCAGCAGAAGCAGCAGCAGGTGTAACAAGTTCTGGCCATAGTTGACCGCAAAGTGTCAGGCCGAAAGAAATGGGTCTCTGGTCCGCCATTTTCACCAGGTCTCCAGCTCTCCAGTTCTCCAGTTCTCCAGCTAACCAGCAAAACCAGCAACATGTGGTTACCTCATTGGCCTGGCATGGCCGCTTGGCTTATTTTCATTTCGATTTGTTTTCATCTGGCCAACTAACTATTTTGCTCTCTGGCTTTGGCCACTTAACCTAGTTCGAGCCCGGCTCATCACACTCGTTTGGATGCGGCGGATATGGTCATGAGTGGCCGCCAGATACCTGTATCCCCGCGCCATACCTCCGTTATATTGATTAAAATGCGTAACTTGTTCTGCGTTTGGATTCGGGTTCTAGCCAGTGTGTGTTGTGGCTCTTGCCATTTACGGTGATTTTATTCGTGTTCTTGTTTCGTTACTGGGGCCCCTTCCGATTCGTGTTTTGGTGGCTGCAATTGGAGTCAACAGTGTTGCGCGAGAAGTGGGTGAAGTGCCCCGAGAGACCCTTCAGACCCACATATATCTTGGCAAACATATAAACATGAGCTGACTGTTTTTCTGAAGGTCGCCCTGAATTTTTTTTTGGCGCTGTCAGGGAACGTGATTTGCTTACGCTTTCTTTTGGAATGCGATCGTTTATTGGTAAGAGAAATGGCTGGCGGGGAGATGAGGAAGAGCACCGCCCACGCCTCACGGATTTGGGTCAATGGAAACGAGATTTTGGAGTGAGCTTTCGAGATTTGCGGAATTCCGTTCACATAAAATGCTAACTTCTAGGTGACCCAAACAAATGGGAGTTGGAGTATGTGTGCAAATTCCAGTTTAAACCAAGTTTGTGGATAAGAATTGTCTTTAAACTCATGACTCACTTAGAAAACTAGGTGTTTAAATGAAAGTTTTTAATATTTGAGAGCATTTCTGGGGTAATTAAGTTAGATTTTATAATTCTTAAGGTAGTTTCAGAGCTAAATCTTAGTTGTTTAGCTAAATCCCCTTCATTGTGGCAGGAAATATAGCTAACATTCATGAATCACATTCATAAACGAATGTTTATAACTTTCTAGAGCATTTCTTAGGTAATTCAATCAAATCCTATTATTTTTCATAGCTTATTCTTATTTGAATGGTCGTCAAGGAAGATATTTTTAAATATTTATGTACATTCCTTTCTAATGAACAAAAGTTTATAATATTTTCGAGCATTCCCGAGCTAATTAATTCAAATTTAATAACTTTTTAAAGTAATTTCGGTGCTAATTCTGAGTTGCACGTTCGCCAAATATTTGTAATTATTTAAGTTAATTCCCTTTCGCTAACTTACCCAAATTGGCATAGACATTGTCGGCCTTCAGCTTGACGGATCCGGAACCATTGCCCGCGGCCAGGACAGTGGACTCCACGCTGCTGGCACTCAAGGTGGCGGTCAGTTCCGTCTTCTGTTTGCGCCGCAACTCGGCACTCTTGGGCGGCGGAGGACGTGCCGGCTTGTTGGCCTCATGGGCGCGCTGTCCCTCGCTGGCACTGGAGCGTAGCGGCGGAGCTGGTGGCTTTGCGGTAACCACGGCCACCGTCTGAGCGGAAACCGAGTCACTGGTCTTAGTGATATCCTTTACCACCTCCACGGCCGTGGGATTAATGTCAATGGGATGGATTATCACCAGACGGGGCTTGCCAGAGGCACTGCCCTCCTCCGTGCCGGTACAAATCTCCGTGTAGATACTGGATTCCTTCTTGCCCAGAGACTCTCCGGACTTGGTGCCGTTGCCGCTGTTGCTGCCCATGCGCAGAAACTTCTTGATCGAAAACTTGGACTTTTGTTTCTGTGGCGGCGAGGCCGAGGGCGACGATTTCTTGTCGAGACCAGCTGCGGCCAGGCACTCCTCCGACATGGACAGGTGACGCTGATTGCGGGGCGTTGGCTCTGGCGTCATCGGCTGCTTCAAGCTCAGCACCGAGCTGGCGGACTGCAGCTGCAGCTGCTTAGCGGCATTGGCACGCTGCATCACGAAGGTGTTGAGGCTGCGGAATTTGGGATTGATCACGGCCCGCTCGCGCTTGTCCTTCTCCCGGATGACAGGTGCTGCTCCGACCACCGGCAGAGCGGGCTTCCTCGTGTACAGACTACTGTTGTTGGCAGAAGGTGATCCTGTCACTGTGGTAGCTCCTTGGCCAGTTCCAACGGCTGTGACTCCCGTTGATTTGTCTCCCGGTGACGTATCGCTCGATGCCGGCGGTGACGTGGCCTTTTCCGCTGGCTTTGCTGCCGCTTTCGTCGCCTGCTCGAACTCAACTACCAGACTGTAGTCCCGCTCCGGCGTGGGCGGAGCGCTCAGCTTCGGCTCCGGCGGCGGATTCGGGGCCTTGCCCTTTTTCAGCTTGGCCTCGTCAGCGGCTAGACTCTCTTTGGCCAAGAGCAGACTCTCGCTGGACTTGGAGATGGCCGACTGCAGCTGGCTGATGAACTGCTGCTCGGCGCAGCTGGGCTGTCGCTTGCCCAGGAAGCTCTTCAGTGGCGAGTGGCTGCTGGAGCTGGTGCTGGAGATGGAGCCAGTAGTGCTGCTATTGGTCACCAGTGGCTTCACAGGCAGCTCCGGCTTCTTGAGGCCATGCAGGAAGGATGGCCTGGCATCGATCTTCATTGGCGGCGGCGGTGACTTGGGCAGGGCGGGCAGCACCTGCTGCTCTGACTGCTCCTTCTGCTGCTGCTGCTGCAGCTGCTTCTGTTCCAGGCTGTTATCCGGATCGGCACTGCCATCGGGTTCACCATGAAGTTCCCGGCTCTTGACAGCGGGCTTGGCCACCGCTTGATCCCCAATCTGAATGTCCTCGTAGTCCGAGTTGTTGGTGCTCGCACTCAGCTTCTTCTCCACAAGGAGCTGCTGATTAGCCGCTCCCTTGGCGGCGCCCACGTTCTTATACTCGCTGCCCAGACTAATGCCAATTCCCGAGTCCGACTCGCTTCGAATCATGTTGTAGGCGTTCTCCTCGTCAGAGCTGCCATCGAAGCTGCTGCCCGTGGAATCGAGAGCGTCGTCCGAGCTGCACTTGGTCACGATCAGGCCGTCGGAGGTGATCTTGCTGGTCATGAAGTTACCCTCGTGCAGGTTGTAGCTGGCCGCCCGCGTCTTCGAGCTGAGCAGCATATCCGTGATGTACTGGGAGCTGGAGTAGTGCGAGTTCCCAGAGGCGTCCGTCTGGGCGGCTGTGGCCACGCCCACCTGCTCCGAGTACTTGCCATCGGGCAAATTCTCGTAGCTCAGTTGCGTTTCCACCACGTCGTAATAGGCGGACACACCGTTCTCCGTGTCCGAGCAGTTGCTGTCCGTGTCCGAGTACTTGTGGCACACGTTCACCTTGGGCTTGGCCTGGTCCCGGGTGATGGGCGCATTCCGAGCAATGGGCTTCTTGAGGTCAAGAAATGGCTTCGGCGCATCGCTCAGGGCACTTAGCTCGAACTTGATCTTGTTGCTGGTGCCGGAAACGTGGCTGTTGACGCCACCACTTCCGCCGGCAGATGCTCCGCTAGTGGTTCCGGTCTCGCTCTGCTTGTGATTCTGCTCTAACGTCTCGGAGATCTCGTCCAGCAGGGACTTCTCCATGGCCCGCTCGATGGGCGGACTATCCTTGCCATCCCGCGAGGATGTGCTCGTGGCTACTGTGCTGGCTGCTGTGGCCGTGCTGCTCTTGACCATGGTCAGCGTGGGCGTCAGGGTGGTGGTCACCTTCTTGGTGACACTGGCTGTTGTCGTACTGGTGCTGCTGATGCTTGTGCTGCTTTTGATGGCTGTGGTGGTTAAGGTGACTGGCTTGATCTTGGCTGGCGTTGCTCCAGCGGAGGATGTGACTGCTGTGGTGGCGGCACCTTTGGCCGCCGGGGAGGCACTCTTCCCTAAGGGCTGGCCAAAGGGCATCACATTGATGGTGAGCGTCTGCTTCTTGCCCTCCTTGTCCACCTGGGGAGCTCCCAGCTTCAGGGCGGCAAAGGACTTCTTGATATTATCCTCGGCATCGCCCAGCAGATTGCCATTGTTCATATTGAAGTCCGTGTTGGCACGCGTGATCCTCTTGAGCTCCACCGTCTCCTCGTCATCCGTCTCGGTGATGGCCATGTCGTCGTGCTCATTGGCCAGGTTCATAAAGTCGTGATCGTCGTCGTCGTCATCATCGTCCGACCACTCGCCCCCATAACCGATGATCTCGTGCAGCTGCTTGGGAAAGCACACCTTGCCGCTCTTGGAGCTCCCGGACTTGCTCGAGCTGGAGCTGGAGCCGGAGCCAGAGCTGGAACTGGTCAGTCGCACGCCGAAGGCCTTTTTGATTATGCTCTTGGCCGGCGTCTTGTGTTTGTTGGGATAATCCGTCTTCACTGGGGTCTCCGCCTTGTGGCTGCTGCCACCAGACTTGGAGGCGGCTGCTGCAGCGGCTGCCTTGTGCTCGTCCTTGGACTTGAAGCAGTTGGAGCACAGGTCCTTCTTCCAGGCATTCTGGGTGAAGTGCGCACAGATGGAGGACGACATCATGGAGGCTTCTCGTTGCTCGTTGTCGACGAACAGCCCTAGGCCATATTCTGTAATGGAAAAAGCGGTCGTGAGTTATGGCTTACAGATGATGACGATGATGGGGAGGGATGATGGCATGGTTAGTTCATAAACCTAAACTTTCATTCGCAAAAAAAAAGAAATTGCGCAATCTCACTTAAGTTAAGTTTAAGTTAACTTTCCCTGCTGCAACACAATTTCTGGCCGGGCTTCTGCTGCATGACTCAATATTGATTGAGTGGAGAAGCTGAGCGCCGCCTGGTTGTGGTCAAATCATGGCCACAGACTGCCATTTGGTCAGGCGGCTGCTGGCTTATCAATCAATCTTCATCTTGATAATGGAATTATTGAAATTTAACCAATGATGATGATGTGGCGGCGGCTGTAGCTGCCTTCTCTCTTTCTCTCTATCTCTCTGGGAAATTGGTTTCTGCTGGGGATTTGTTGGCTTGATAGTTTGGGGCAGGGAGTGCACTGTGACAGCCACATAATTAACTCTGATTGTCAAGCATTCGACAGGCGGCGGCAGCGGCCCTCGATTGCCGTTGGGTAATCGCAGCTGCCACCGCACTTTGCAGCCTCTGTTGTTTACTTTGTGTTTCTCTATGAAAATTACTTTCTAAATGTAACCAAAACCCAGCCCGGGCCCCGGCTTCAAAGCTGCACATGCAACACATGTGTTGACTCTGTCACAGTCGGTGCTTAGCGAAAAACCAAGGAAATGCCACAAATCAAACGGCGGACGGACAACTCATTTATGGCTTTCAAAGTGACTGCTTTATTTGGTCAGAAAGACAGGGCTTCTAGAAATGATTGCAAAGGCAAACAGGTTTCCTTCTAAGGAGTTAAGCAATAAATTTTGATAATTTCCTAAACAAAAATAGAGAACAATTTTTAATTCCGTGAAATTTCCTGTAGAACTTTATTCGGGTAATTAAATCAGTGTTAGTAGTTCCAAAGATATTTTATGGATAGCTTTAATTCCCCAAAACTTAATGGAACTTTGATGGTTACTAATTTTGTGAATGTGAAGCGGACACTGGCTGCTTACACTGGGAAAATTATAGAGAACAAAAGAAACTCAGGATTTGATGGAATGATATAAGGCGGATTTGACATAGATTGTTAAAAACAGCATTATAAATTCTATACGGGTTATTTAATCCTTATATATTTAGTCATAGTAAGCCAATCTCAGTTATATATCCAAAATGCTTTGAGAAATCTTGTGTTTTTGATTTAAATCCATACTTTATATATTCCTTAAATATGATTTTTCTAAAAGTGCTTGTCCTCCTACTACGATTTAGACAATTATTAAGAGTAATAATTTTATTAGTATTATTATTATTTGTATTATATATTATATATTAGTATATTAGTAACAAAAAGTACCTTTATTTGTTGTCAAGAAAAATACAATTTAAAATGAAGAATTCCCCTTTATACATCTAATTTTTCTCTGTGCTTATAATGATCTGGATCCCGTTCTGTAACGCGTCCCCATGATTCTCACTTGTATATTTTTGTACCTTTTTCTTGTGATTATTCCCGAGGGCATATCATTGGGGCAGATCAAATTACACTCCGCCAAGTTATGACTGTTTAGCCGGAAGATCTTCTAACAGATTACAAGCCCAAACTTTTTTTTTTTTGGGCGTTTCTTCTGAGCCACTTCACACCATCAACTGACAGCCAACAATGTAACGATTTTGAGGTCTTTAAGCCATTAACTTCCACATATGGCGGTGAGCATTGGGACGCAAGTGTGTCACATTGGCCAAAACACGTAGTTAAGGTGCCTAATTGGGAAAGTGTTGCTGGTGTTTGCTGGCGATGATGTTGCTCTGTTGAAGGTATTGCGGCGACAACACCCACAGCGGAGCAACAATGGAGATGACAACAGCAGCCGACACAGCAACAACAACAGCAACAACAACAACAGCAACAACAATAACAGTTTTTCGGCTGCTTTCGGTTAACATTTATCAACGCCAGCAGCGCACCAAGGAAAGTTGACCCATTGTTAACCCATTGTTGCCAGCGTGCTTGATTTTTGTTGCTGTTTTGTAAGTTCAGAGATGCCAATTTGTATTTTTTAGAGACAATAAAAGGGAATAATGTCAAACATATTCTGTTCGAAAAGCTGTTTTAAGTATATTTTTTTTTCAAGGGTTTTAATTAATATTATTTATTTTGTCCCAGGAGCTACTTGAAGTCAAAGAGATTATCATTGTTTACGATTAGTTTATAATGGTAAATAATTAATTATAAGGAAATTAATTTAACTTTTAAATATTTAAGGCCAGAAATAATATATTTTATTAAAAGAAAGGCCAGAAATAATATTTTGTATTATAAAAAACGTCAGAAATAATATAATAATAATATAATATAATATTTTATCGTAATAAATATGTTCAAAACTACATTTGTTTTTGTATTTCAAATTTAACATTAAACTCATTCGAAGTTAAGAACA
Source organism: Drosophila parvula (assembly GCA_018904695.1). Classification (NCBI taxonomy): domain Eukaryota; kingdom Metazoa; phylum Arthropoda; class Insecta; order Diptera; family Drosophilidae; genus Drosophila; species Drosophila parvula. Next base: position 26,211 of record JAEIIG010033029.1, on the reverse strand, counting down.
GAACGAAAGCATAGTGCAATTTAAGACATGTTTTAGGTTTTCACATTATAATTCTTATAGCAAAAACAATCAACACTAAAACTTTTATAAGTATAATATTTAATGTTAGTTTTTGAACAACTTTCCCTAAAGAAACCTTTGTAAAATATGGTTATTCTTATAAATAAGTATAAAATTATGTAGGTCAGCAATTGGTTACTGATGAGAAACCTAAAATGGCAGAAAGAGCTGTATACCCAAGTATACAAGTTTCTTGCTTCTTGCAGTTAGGAAGTAACCTTTTCCATTAAATTGTTAATTATTTTACTAATAATTTATTTAATCTTCAACCTTTTTGTGTATTTTTGAGCGGTTTCTGAACTAAGTTTTGCCAGCACTGGTTTACCTCTGTTGGTTCTGTTGCTGCTACTGGCTGTGGCACGCTTGATTTCTGCATCTGCATCTGCTGTTAGATTTGCAGTTTTGGGTCAGCGTTTTGACTTGACGTTAATATGCATAAATCTCGGCTTTGTGCAATGCGGTCGCAGAAACAATTGGCATCGCATAGAGTGGAGGATGAGGGAAGGGTGCCTCTGGCCTGGCTATAGCAAATTGCATAACTGCTCGGGCTAAATGTTGCTACCGTGTTTTTTTTTCTTCTCTCTGCTTTTGTTTTTGTTGTTTTTTTGCCTGCTCGCATTGTTACACATAAATTTTAGCCAGCGCTCCGCGGTTTTCGTTACCGTTTGTTTTTCTCTCCTCGATAGCAGCGGCTTTTTGTTAATTGTTTGCATTTTTTCTTTCACTCATTTGCATTCGATTGCGGCATCGATTGGCCATTTATTTATGGCCACACAAATAGCATAAAAACCAGGGAACAGGCGGTACGAGAGAGTTGTGCCCATTCTCATGGAAAGCAAGTGGAGCGGCGATCTAAGGAGCACACACACCATTGAGCGAAACGGTGGCGATTTGGAAAACTGTCAAAGGCACAACAAAGAAATGCAGAAAATGCCCAACAAATTGTACAGCCCATTTGACCATATAAAAGATGTTTTTGCCAAGATGAAGATGGTGCGGCATCGGCTTCCACTCGAAATGGAATGCTGGCAACAACATCCACATATCTCTAAGCTATTTTTTCAAGTTTGGTCTGAGCTGCGATGTTGTGGCATCAGGAATGCTGTTTCCCCCGGTCAGATTGCTGGCGAAAAGAGAGATATCAAGGCGTGTGTTTTTTAGCAGCGGGCAAAAGTGTTACACAAATAAATCTACATAAATTGGCAGCGAACGAGCGCTAAACTTGCCAGGACGCGCCGCCAGCTCGTTAGCCATGTTAGCTGTCCATCTAAGGCGGATGGATCACCGGGAAACGGTAGGATTGTCTTGTCCTGTCCGTGGGCGTTACAAATTAATCGATGCCCCCCGTTTCGATCTGGATCTGGATTTGCATTTTGCATATATAAACAGTCGATCCGTCGTCTGCCAATTGGACATATAGGTGAAAATGGCCGTTAACGAAACCCGTTCCCATTCGTTACGGCGGCAACCCATTTCGATGTTTTGCATTCTGGCGGCGCTCTCTATATCTGTATATATATGTATGTGCATTAATCTCTGATCGAATCGGATATTGTGTATGCCACAAAACACAGTTAGCTTGACCGCAGACGGCAGTCCGCCGAATGAGGCCAACAGGTTTGGGTTTTTTTTGGCCAACAGCACTGGAAAAGTTCTGCAGGCTATTCTAACCAATGGATCCTAGTTCTACTTTTGTAGTGTGAAAGGTATGCTGGTCTTGGGAAACCTCCTCCCAAGAGGTAGAGGAAATTATAAGGTTTTCCCTTTGAATGATTAATAAACCATTTTTGCCTTTATTTTGCTTCAAAACAAACAATTGAAACAACAAACATAAAAGGCAACCCTTTGTTTCCTTTTTCGATTGAAAGAAGTCAGTAGTTTGAGAACAGTAAGAAATAATTGAATATTCCAATAACAAATCGCTGAAAAAAGATTGGGACAGCTATAGAACCTAAAAACGAAAACAGAATACCGAATTTATATCCGAAACAAATCCTATCTATAAGCTATTTCCTTTAGTAACAGAGTATCACATAATCGAAACACTTCCCCTACACAGATACTTCATAATTTTTACCTCAGTTAGCTACCAATTTTTGTGGGCCAAAGAGAGCGAGAAAGAAGTGGCATCCACGGAATTCGGGTGCTAAAGGAAAGTAGGTTAAAATCTCGCTTGACTCACACCGCTCACAATCGGTCGAAACCGCAGCACAAAGATTTCCAGAACCGAATTTAAATTTAATCACCTGGTGTTGATTCCCATTAAAGTTGCGCACAAAATAAAAAAAAAACAACAGGAAAGCGAAAAGCGCAAACACGAAATTGAAACGATGTGAAGCGCGAGATGAGATGATATGGGATGGCCATGGCCGGAGATGATGCTGATTCTATATGGCTGGTGTGTGTGCTCCAAGTGGAACTCGGGGGGCAATGAGGGATTCTCGCCGATTCCCGATGAGCTTTGTTCCACATTTGCACGTGAGATTTATGCGTGGCTGCGTCGGCCATTGGGGGAATGGCCCCTTCTGGTGTTTATTTATACATTTATCGTTATGTGCGTACGCACGTATTAATGGATCTCTATATGCACAGCAGCCCAGTCCACCTGCGTTTGGAGATTATGCAAAGCAGGCGGAGGAACGCACGCTCTCTGGCCTGTTTACATCCGCCGAGTTATGCGACGACGCCACTCAATGGAGTTTTTTTTTTTTTTGGCCTAAAGAATTCGCAATGGGTTGGGCCCGCCACGAACGGATGTTGTGGGCGATCCAGCCAAAGCCAAAGCCAAATCCAAATGTCAACTATTCGCTCCGGGCCTTTAAAGGCAAAGCTGCCAATTAGGCTTTAGGGGGGTGAGCTCTAAAGGTGGAGTGGCTTATCCGGCCATAAGCCATAAGCCACAAGCTGCTAACTTAACAATAAAAGCAAGAGTTCAAAGTTCAAGTTCAAGCCGGTGGTGCTCTTCACTTGCTGCAACATTCGGTGTGCTCCCATGCATTTGGTTTGAGCCTCATTACGCTTTCAAATATAATCAGCTGCTTATTGGTAGCTCCCCCCAAGTGTGGGAAAGCCAAACATTGTGAGCAGCCATAAATAATGCGGATTGAAATTCAAATCATACACTGAGAAATCCAATCAAATTGATTGAAATATGATTTGGAATACGGAATTCAAAAGGAAAAGAAATAAATGTATCTGTTTAGAACTTTTATGCTATAACTAAAACCTTATCTAACATATTTAAGTAAGCAAATGTTGAGGTTTGACAATAGTATAAATTTCGGAGTATATTATACCATCTACCTAAGGAATACAAAGAAATTATAAGCCAAAATATGCATGTTACTTAAATAAATATCCTTGTGCGGTTATTTTTCTAAAATATGAGAACAATTGGAGGATAATCAAGGGACTTGATTGACATCAATGTTTATGTGTAAGCAAAAACATTGTAACAACTTTAAATTTTTATAAACTTACATACATATTTCTTGCCATTTTTCTATCTTGCCAGCAACATTTTAGAAAGCATTAATCCCTCGAATCCTACTTCTTACTTGCCTAGTATTTGTCTTAGAAATATTTTACAATTGGCAATAAAATACGTGATTTAGAGACTTCAAATTAAATATCAATATGCTTTTTTCAGTGTTCCACTATTCAATGCCAAGCCGAATATCAAATAGTCAACCGATGTATGTACATATGTATGCCAAATATTTATGCGTTTCACTGTTCACACGCTCAGGCAAAACACACAAAAGTTTGCTGCGGAGATTGTTTAATTAAAGCCAAGTCAAAGTTGCCATTAGCCCGGCTAGATGGTGCTGCTGCTGCTGCTGCTGCTGATGCCTTTCGAGAACTTGCCGGATGTTGGTGCAGGCAACAAGCAGCAGGGCAATTTTGTCAACAGGTAATACAACAAACTTGTGCGACCACAATAATAACAACAAAACAGGCAACAACAGTAGTAGTAGTAACATCAACATCCCAGCTGCAATTAAATTGTGAAGAAGTTGTTAGTTGCTAGGCGAACGCGTGAGTGGAAATTACTGCTGTTTGAAGCCTTTTACACAGCTGCGATTAAAGCGGAAAGATTGGATACGCTTTATTTTTCGACGAGCTGTTAACCAGCATAAAGATAAGATTTCTAAAAATTTAATACGAATTTAAGCGCCACTCAAGAGACTTTACAGCTCATCTAGTGTTAGGAGCGGGGCCACCCAAGACCCGATTTGATTTCCTGATATCTTGACACATTCTGCCAATGGTCTCGACTCCAAGTCACTTGTTCCGCTGTCAATTACGTTGAGTAACGAGCCCGGGCTCCGCAGTCTGTCTGACTGTCAATACCGCCGCCTGTCATGCCCCCGAGCCACCCGTCCGGGTGTGTGGCAGCAGCATATCATGTCTGGTTAATTGAAGTCGCGTTGCCAAAACTCGCTAAGCCGATAAACCGATGAGCCCTAAGCAGTGTTTATTTTTAGCAGCCAGTTGATTACGTAGAAATGCTTTATGTTCATTTTCGCCAAGGAAATTCCAGGAAAATGAGCCTGCCTGCCTGCCTTGGCTGCCTGCCCCTGTTGGGAGGATGGCGCGGAGCTGCTTTAATCAAGCGAACTCTGCAAATGGATGGGCGTACAGTGAGGGTGCCAGCACCCGCATCTTTCTTTCACTTGGAAAAAATTCACAGAATATTAGAGGAATTTGCGAAGAAATTTATGAAGAATTTGTATTATTTTTTCATTTATTAATTAGGCTTGTTTCTTTCATCAACGGAAAATTTCATTTAAACATAATAGCAAGGCCACGGAAAAATAGAAAACATTTCTGTAAAAATAAACGTTGCATAAATTGCTATGGAAAAACAATAAAAGTAATCTTAAAATAAGTAAATAAGCTTTAAGGAAGAGGAGTTAATGAAGATCTTTATCGGATGCTACATAAAGAGGACACTCTTCCTGCTGAATGTCTAAGAAAATATATATGGAATACCCTAGAAAATGTAATTTAGCTTAACGACTCCCTGAATTTAGAACATTAATAATAACACCTACTCTCAGCTAACCTTATAATATTATTCCCGACATTTTTCCGAGTGTATTTCTATATTGCAGAATATAAATAAGGCATGAACCGCGGAGTGGCATGGGGGGACCGGCTAAAAAGAAACATGTATTTCAAGGTTAGGTTCCCATGTCGTCTTCGTTTTCATTTGCTGTTGCGTGACGCAGACAAAGAGTACCGAGAAGGAAGCTGAGGAGAAGGGCACCAGGCACCTCCAACTTGGGGAAGCAACGGAAATTGCAGAGGAGAAGCCCGCCAGCCAACAACAAGAGAGTGCAAATTAATAAATGAAACGCATCCATTGATGCAACTGTTGTTGCCAGGCGACCAACTTAATGCCACAGCCTGTTGCTTGTTCTTTTCTCTTTCTTATTTTTATTATTTTTTTTGTTGTGCCAGCACGCACATGTGTTGCCACAACAGCTTGTTTAATTACAAAAAAAAAAAAGTGGGTACCTACTCGCCTCACGAAATGTGTTGTCGTCGCCTTCTGGATTTCAACTTTGTATTCCTTGATTTCCTCGGAACAACAGCTGGAGATCGTAACTTTTACCCCACTAAAGCTGGTCCCCCGTTCTCTATACCGGCATTTGCTTAATTTTTAATAACTCACCATTAAAATATTTTACGATTTTTGGGTTCAGAGAGTTAATGACGGCGACAAGAACTTTTCATTTTGGGGACACACACAGATATTCAAAAGGAAAACCTGTTGCGTGGGATAGTTTTTGGTTCAGGCCACAATTCCCCCCAATTTGCTGGCCAATTTGTTGGCTGTCAGGAGTTGCAAGCTGCAACAAGACAGCTAGCAATGCTGTCGCTGTGGCAATTGCCATGAGTCATGCGGCAGGGACACACTTTTTGCTTAAATGCGGTTTCCGCACACACACAATCAGCAGCTGCTGCTGGGGCTGAGATCTTGACCAGAACAATATAAACGCCCAAAAGGCTGGCCAGAACAATTGCCTGCCCTCTGTGGCTCCGCCACCACCTGTTTGCCCCGAAATGGGTTTCGGGCCAACTCATTCCGGTCGCGGTCTCCTACGTCTCATTTGTGAATTATGAATGCCTGCTTGTGTTTGACTTTTATTGCACAATTAGAATATGAAATAGCAAATACAAAATGCAAAACATTCGCCAGCCGAGCCTGACTCAGAGAACAAGTTGTGAGGCACAAAAACACGGCTTGTCGATGTCTGGCCGGGCTCTTAAGGTAAGGAGGGAGTGAAGGGGTTTGCCGCTGTAATTGTATGCCAAAGGTCAACATCTGTATTGGAGATTTGGTTATTTGGAAAAGCCAAATACTGTAAACAGCCAAAAAACCAATAAAGTTCAGACAATGCAAAAAAAAAAACGGGGAGAATGTATGTCTATTGACTTAGCTCAAAGTTTGAGGCATTCTCGATGACATTCAACTGCTCAATACTCTTGGAATTCAGCTCTTGAAATGGAATATTCTTTGTTAGTCGTATATTATGGCATCCACTGGTTATTAAGCACAAATTGCACGCAACGTTTGGCAAAACAATGGTCTGTACATATTACGTATACGCACTGTGGCAAGGCCAAACAATGTCTGGCAGAGACAAAAGACAGGGGATATACACACATGCTGGTAGATGGAGTGGCAGCTGCCGCAATTGCTCTTGTTGCTGCCGTTAGCTTTTAACCGTTGCAAGTTGCCAGTTGCACGTTGCACGTTGCAAGTGTCGTCAGCTGGCGCGCTGGAGGAACAAAAGAAAGTCAGTAAACCACTGCTGGGCCCCCCCTGGCCAAGTTCAAAGTTCAATGGAAGATCCAACAAAAGAGTGCAGAGTCTGACGACCAAGAGGAGCAGCGGCAGCAACATGTTGACAGCGACGAGCAATTAGCCAAGTTAGCAGGAAAGGTTGGCGGGCTCAACTGCACGAATCAATTTGCATTCGCATTCGCGTTCGCAGCGTTTTTGTCTTTGGGCATTGAACCTGCAGCATAAGCCAAGTGCATTAAATAATCATAAATAACCCTTATTTTTTTTTGCCAGTGTCTTTCCTCCTTTTGTTTGGTGGCCATAGAAAGTGCAGCGGACTTGTGGCTCTTGGGAAATGAAATCAATTGAACCGGCTGGGCTGGTGGGCTGGGTGGGCTTTGAACCTGGCTTAATTAATCGAAAGTTTGGTCAGCAAAAAAATTGAATTGAATTCCGCCAGCACCAGGCAGGGACCCGCCCCTAGCATAATATTATTTGTTTCTGTTGTTTGACATTTAATTGGCATTAATTACCCCCGCAACGCCCCATCATCCGGTCCGGCATCATGGCCGATCATGGCCACAGCACAACTTTCACTGGTTCGCCTACACCAAAATTGGTAAGGCGGGGAGAGTGAGTGTGTGTTGTGGCCTCCTGGCCAACTGCAATTGACAGTTTCAATTGAACCATTCGAGCGGAGTCTGGGGCTAGTCCGGGATCTTATCTGGGCGCTCCATCCAGTGGCAGCTTTACCAAAAAACCCATTATCATTTTGACAGGCAACAGCCATTAGACAGAAGCAGTCTTAGCTACACTCCCAAAAAAACTATTGTTTCGGATAATACAAATATACATAAATCCTATTTAAAAATGTTTAATATATTCAGGGTTTTAAAGATGGGAGTTGTCAAGCAACTTTATACTTTATGCCAACTTTTCATAGTTTTTAGTTGCATTATTTTTTATACAATTTGTAAATGATTTTAAATGTATTGGAGAGTGTAGTAGTCTTATTCATTTATTATTCAAATGTTTATTTTCAGTGAACTATGACATATTTCTGATAATTTCATATACATTTTTAAATGGATTAATTTTTTGCAAATGTTTTACAATTAATGAATAAATAATGCGAGCAATTGCAATTTAAAATTTTGACTTCATCATAAGCCTTTAATGTGTACTCAATTTTGAACTAATTTATTATTAAAAACCCAAACTAAGGATAATATAAAATGGCAAAACAAGTGAATACAGAGCAGCTTTAATAAAAAAATATTCCGCATTTATTTAAGACCTCAAATAAGAAAACAAGCTCTTAAGCTGCTATATATTTTTCCACAGTCACATCTACTTTTAATTTCTGTTTATCTTTTAATTCTTTTTATGGATTAACTTAAGCTGATTTATTTCAAAGCAATTAACCATAAACAAACTTAAATCTAATAGGATTTCTGTGTGGATAACTTATGAAACTGCATTAAACACTTTAATAGAAAACCCCTGGTTATAGGATTAATTAATATGAAGCTTTCTTAACGTTTTATTTATAAATTACTTATACACATCATTTAAAAGCTTCTATTTTTAATAAATAATGCAAATTCCTTCCTGAACACTTCCCAACCAGCTACCTTTTATCTTGCCGTGTTGTGGGATTACCTAATGTTTTCCCTAATAAAGTTGGCAGAATTATATAAAAACTTTAAAAGCATTGTGTTTGCCTTTGGTTTGGTATGTGAAATAAATTATGCACCATTTCCAAAACCATTACCTTTCATCACCTCGAGTTATGGGGCAGAATATGCTACTGCAGCTGATTGAGAACGTTGCATGCCAGCGGCTCATTTAGACCAATTAACATTAGCTGGGCCAACACAGTTTAGCAACTAATGGAAGGCCAGAAATGCCGACAGAATAAGGCCAAAATGTGCTCGTTAATTAATAAACAGTTCCGCCACATAAACGGTGCCACAAATCAGCGGGGCAGCTGCGGTACAGCGGACATCAGATAGCATACAGTGCGGTGCTTGTTGCCACACACGTGTGCAACATGTCACCTGGGGGAATGGAATGGACTGCGACTGGAATCGGAATTGTGCCACATGACATGCAACATTTACGAGCATGTTGTTGCTGCCGCTGAGATTTCCATTCGAGTTCCCCGAGTGGGAGTCGCGTCGCAAAAAAAAAAAACAAAAAATACACCAAATTCCTAAAAACAAATTCTCCGTCAGATGGAGACGGCAAGGTAAGTGGAGTGACGAGGAGATGAGTACGACGGGGCAACATCAGATAACTGGATAAATTTGTCTGGCTTTGTCTTCGTCGACGACTCGTCTCGTCTCGAGTGTAATTTTGTTAGAAATGGAAAGTTTTATTGTTTGCCATCAGTCGAAAGCAAATCTCTGAGACTAAACGCTGTCGAATGCAGCCCGGCAGCTGCCATTTCTTCGTCTGCCTGCGCCAGTGTCTTCCTCAGTTTCGTTTTCTTCTCATTTTATGTACAATAATTTTGCCTTTTTTTTTTTTTTTTGTTTCTAACTGGAAAAGTAAATCTGAAAATCTGTTCAGTTGTGACCGCGGACAGCAGACGTCGGGTCTTCATCATCAACAATGGAGTGGCATTTCTGCCGCTTCTACCGCTTTTATGGGCGAGTTGTACAATAAATTTGGTATGAAATTAGATTTATCTTTGCATTAAATGAATATAGGATATATATAGAGAGAGAGAGAAACAGAGACGTGAAACCTCGCTTCTAGCACAATGGAAAGTTTCTCAAGCCCAAGTTTCTGCCCCAAAACAATCAGATTTTCACAGCGAAAGCGATTTTCTGATGCCAAGTTCGTTGGCATTTGGCATTCGCATAATTTTTGCGTCACTTAACACACACACGCATGGCTTCTGCCAATTAAAGTCGTTAATTAAAGGCCAACATTGGCAGCACTTTGCACACATTTGCCAGGCGTTTAGGCCAGGTTTGCCGTGTTGCCAAAGCTGTTGCCTGGCTCTGCCATTGTTCGACAGGCTGCCAATTGCATTGGCAATCTTCTGCATGCCATTTCCTGGTATCTGCACAGCCTGGGACCTGCCACTGCATATGTGTTTCTGCACACCTGACAACACCTTGTTAGCCGCCTCGAATTACCTTGTGGGAGCCTGCAACTCCCCCTCCGATTGGCATGCCAATTGGCCCAACAACGAAAGTGTAAATTATGGAAAACACCGAAGCGAAGAGCTTACCAAGTTACATTTTGCGTTACGCATTTCTGCACTCTGTGTGAATTTCCCGATTTTCCCCTCTTACCTGCTTGAACTATGGCTCCTTCGTGTGGTTTTCCTCAGCTATTAATTTGGATTTGTACAATCTGCAAAGAGAAATTATAGGTTTTAATTAGAATTAAAGGTTTTAGCAATATTTAAAGTCCTTATACATACGTAGAGGGTAACTAGTCTTTAAATGTTTCTAAACTATTTAAAATAAAATAAAACGTTCTGTTTCTATCTCTATCTTAACTCATTTAACATTCTTCACATTCAGTGAAGATAGTTAGTTATCCGATTTTTTTCTGTATAATGGTAATTGGTTATTTTACAAAGCTGATTTATGTAAACCCCCTGCCTGGAAAGACCATAAAAATGTGACCGGGCTGGGCTTGCAGTTCAATGGCCTGTGGGCGCGCATGCAAAATTAGCCAATTTCGTTTCGCGTAACTCAAAATCGAATTACAAAACGCCAAGGCGCCACCTCAACTCCCCCTCTTTCCCGCCCTCTACTACCAGTTCTTTTTAGCCAAGCAATGACCCGAATTCAATGCACGTCGAAAGCTCGTATTTTATGAGCTGCAGTTGCTGGCCAACACCGCCCCCTTTTCGTGTCTAAGAAACGTTTGGCATTTCGGGCCATTTAATCGCCGGCAAAGTCTCGACTTGCTGTAATCGAGCTCGGCATAAGCTACAAAATATTTATTGTCATTCTCTTGTCTTGGCCGGGTTTGGCTTGGCTTGTCTGGGACGTGGCCAGAACAAGTTGCAGCCGGTTTTTAAATGCACTCGAGCGGGAGGTGACGGAGACGGCTTCTTAAGCGATAAAGGAGAGCTGCTTCATCAAGGTTAACTTGGCCAACTTGGCTGGCTTTTACGGCGCACTTGTCCGTTCTTTCATGGGGACTGGCTGGCAGACTGGCACTCTGTTCAATTCTATTGTCAATTAGCACCGTGTGATAAAAAAAAGTGACCATTGCAAGGTCGCCGCCGCTACTGATCGAACCTAACTAAGCGGGATTTATATTTATTTGCATATTTAGAGAGCAAAAAAATCAATTAAATGGGAGCAGAGAGGCGGGGGCTTAAAGGAAAATTTATGAACAAAAAACAGACTGGAGATTAGTCGGAATATTTATTGCAGCCCAGGTTAATTGTATTTTACTTTATTTTAATTAAGATTTTAATGAAGGATTAGACTTTTTTATGAGTATTTTTAATAAATCAATGGTGGGTGTTCAGAGGTAATAAATAAATCTATGAAGTCCTTGAAGAATTAACCAACTTTAACATTCTGCGAGATTACCAAAAGCCGGACCTCGATGGGAATTAGAATGTAACGGAAGCTGCTAGTGAAGAGAACTGCATCGGATACTGATGAGCATTTAGAAACAGAAACATCTTTCTGTTTTTTTGGATTCCAGAATCAACTATCCAGAGTCAACATGCTAGAAATCTTTCTTATAGATCAATATCTTGTATAATTAAATGCTTGTTATATTTCTTGATTTTCCTGCCCATTTCTTAAGCCTCTACTGCCCACTGTAGACTGCAAACATAATGCCAATCTTAACCGCACCCCTGGGAGCACTTGTTGTTCTGCTCGCAGCCATTGAATGCAAATTGCATGCAGCATTATAATGTGGCTTATCGATGCCGATTCGAAAGTGCCATTTAATTAACTTTTCAGCGCCCCGAGCAACAGCAGCTGTCAATCCGATTTGATATATAAATATATATACATATATCACAGGTGCACAGGTTTGCTTTAAATATATATTCTTAATGGATTTAGTGGAAGAAATTCTGCCGCTACCCCGTCTGTCGGCTAATTAAATCCAAATTGGCAAGACCGCACTTGCGTTGGACTTGCCAGTTAGCCCGAAAATGGTAATTGAAGCCGCGGGAGGCGAGGCAAGCACAACTGCGTTGCGTTAACCTGGTCTTTCAGCGGAATTTCAGAGAGTGGCCAAGTGGCGGGAGGAGCAGCTGCTGGGGGCTGGGAGCTGGGAGCTGAAAGCTGGGTGCTGGGAGCTGGAGCGGAAGCGGGAGTGATAATAAAACAACACCGAAGGTCATTACTGGAAAAACGGGTTTTTCTAGCCAAGCTCCCCAGCTCTGCAGCATGAAGTGAGTAAGCATTTAGCATTAAAATACCGTTGGGATTATGGCGTTTGAATATGCATGGGCGAAGCCGGGTCCCCCTGTCCGTGCCCCATGGAATCCCCTCTCCCTATTTCCCCGCCGCCTTCATAACAAGTTCAACGCGTTAAAAGCCGGGACAGCAGCAGCTCCAGTTGCTGTTTTGCTGCAGTTGCAGTTGCATCTGCATAAATTATGCACCCAGAGCCATTTGCAAATTGTCATTCATCGTTGGAGACGGACGGACAGGCAGTCGGCAACCAGCGGCGACATCTCCGGAGATGATGACGCTGATGGAGATGGAGATGGCTCTGGGTCTGGCTTTGAGCCCACGCCAGGTTAACGCCTCGTTCGCATATCTGGCTGCTAATGGCCGGCGGGAAGATATGTATGTTGACGCCGCAGATGCCATTAAAGGTCAACTGTTGCAGTTACGACTAGATAAGATTGAAACTAACCGGAAAAGAGACTTGCCAAAAAGAAAATAAAAGCGAAAAGAAAATAAATGAAAAGAGAGGAAATCTGATAATGAAATTCAACTGGGTTTGTTATGAACTTCTGAACCCAGTTGAACTTCGGCGAATAATGGCCAGTCATCAACGAATTTAAGCAATTCAATTATAATAATAAAGTCTGTTACTCGACTTTGACTTCTTTATTGATTAACTTTTCTTAAAAGGCATTTTGGCATTTCTTTGAATACCAGTGGCTTTTAAAGACTTGAATTTTGCATATATTTAAAGTAAACTTTAAAGGAAAACCGTGGGCTTTGTGAACTCTTGGCTATATGTTATATTTATTTATATTTTCTTGAACTTGAACTTAACTTGGGCTTGAATAGGAAACTATGTTAACTTATAATGATTAAAATAAGCTTTAATTTAAATTGTTTGTTGAAGAATCTATTTTCTCGGCTTCTCGGTTTCTTACTTTTAAATCCCTTTAAAGTTTCTGTATTTAATTAAAATAATTTTACATTTAACTTGTTTGTTAAAGAATCAGTTTTCCTGCCTAGTTTCTTAGTTTACAATTCACTTTTAAAGAACTTTAAGGTTTCTGCTTTAAATTCTCTGCTTCACTGAACTTTTCTTACCAGCTCTTGTCTTGTAAAAGCCCTGTGGAATTCCTCTAAGCCCGAAAACTTTTACATAAGTCACAGATGCCAACGTATTCTTTGCCGGTTTTTATTTGGCTATAACTGTAAGTGTCATCAGAAAGCAGTTAACCGGTTCTAAAACTCACTCTGCAAGGCGGCCTTTTCTTCTTCTGAGCCAGAGGCTTAGTCGAAAAGGGGGTCTCTCCTAGCTGTGTCATTGATTAAGACTAGTGGAACTTCATCTTACCACATTCATATATGATGATAACTTGGCTTGGCTCGGAGGCATTCATCCCCATTAGTTGCCGCTTATGACACCTTTTTTCTGTGTGCTGCTACCAAACCCGTTGCCGTTCTCTTCTAACTGTTAGGTGACCAAGAGTCCCAGTCCCCAAAGCGATTCAAATGCAGATGAGTTGATGTCTCCCCAGCTGGCCATCATCGCCACTGCTGCAACTGCAACTGGCCACGGCAACAGCAACTTGGACTGCAACTGCAACTGCAACTTTCTACTTCGCTCAATCGAATGCTTCAATGGAGCAGAAAACTTTTGGTGGCATCTCGGCGCTCCGCTTCCAAGACCCGAAATGAAGTTGAGTTGAAGTCAATTTACTCAAGCATTGACATTGCAACTTCTGCAGCAACGCAACGGCAGGCAGGCTTTCCACTCGAGTGGCATGCAAATTGGTTACATCTTTTATATGTATATATATTGTATACGATTTTGGTGCCGATAACCAGAGCAACTTAATTGCCGCTTAGCCGCACAATTAATATGTCAAAATTAAATACGAAAAATTCGCGGCCAGTCAAGAGCAGAGGCTGGGGGGTAATCTGTCAAGGCAGGCCTCGTGGCAGGTGGCGCAACTTTCACCTTGACCGAAACTCGATCTCAGATCCAAGTCGACTCAAGAGTTGCACTCTAAGCCAGGCGGTCATCATCATTAAATTCGGCACATTTAATTAGACATTTTGCAGATGCCGCACGGTCTTTATTCAAACTCAGAATCCGAAGCCAAAGCCGAAGCGAACTCAAACAAAGAACTTCCCTTCACTCTATCTGTGTTTTTTCTAGATATTCTGCGATTCTGTTTCTTTTTTATTTATCTTCTTGCTTTTTTTTTTGGTAATTTGCATTTCTAAGCTCGGCAAATTGGACAAAGAGGCATTGAGGAGTCTTTCGCATTTTTGTGCGATGTTAATTAGCCGCGAGAAGCGTAATGCGCATAATGGCTATTAAAAGATATATACCTCTCTGCATACAGGAATGTGTAGAAAGGAGAGTTGGGAACATATGGGAATATCGTACGCGGTTTTAAACAAAAGAAGTGAGCCAGTGAGCTCTGGTGATTGATCGAAGGTTGAATGACCTCCTATAGTCCAAGATCCAGTCCGGGGCCCACAACATAATTATGAGCTTATAAATAAAATAGAACTACACACGCCGAGGGCAGAACCTAATTAACAGATACATGCCAACTCTCGGATATATATCGTCATGGCGCGCAGCGTGCGTGGCCAGTGGAAATCTCTCATTTTGGCCAACACAAACTCAATTAAAGTCGAAAAGCAAAAGTACCGAAATATTTCAGTTTCGTTGACCAGCCAAGCATGCCGAAAAAAGGGGGGTAAGTATAGACGTAAGTATATGTAAGTTTCAGATAAAGATACCAAGCTATAAAAACGCATTTCTTGAACATTAAAATTAGCCCCAACTGCGGCTAAAGGTTAGCTTTCTTCTTCGCTTCGTCATATCTTTATGACACAATCCTTAGTTGCAATCATCTGTTTTTGGGGAGTGCAACCATAAATCACATGATCATGCAGCACGTGTGTGCCTATACCCCCAAAATGGGTGGATTTTACAGCACTGAGAGGAATATTATTAAAGAAGCATTTAACCTGAGGTGTCTTTAACGAATTTAATTTAATTTAAGCTGATCTTATCTTTAAATTATAAGAATATTTCTTGGTTTTTTATAATTATGAATATTATTAAAGAAGAATTCAAATTTTTTAAGAATAGAAATGTACAAATCTGTTTCTTAAATGAAAATAGTATTTTTTAGTTTGGTTTTTATCGTCATTATGTGCTATGTAGAATTTTCAGTCTAAAGAGCATAAAAAGAGCTTGAAAACTATCTTAATTTTCAGGTTTTAACATTTAATAATATTGCTTTATATAATATTATACTGCTTAGGTTATATTTATTACTATTTACAAAATATTTAACTATTTTATATTATTTTGTAATGGGAATTAAAATCTATATATAGCTTAAAATCTTCTGTGGCAAGAATATAAGATTTTCTAGAATTATATTGTGTTTAATATATACTTTAAAGGTTATATTAAAGAAAATATGCCATAAGCTTATCCCTTACATTGTCTTAGCCCTGCAATTCAATTTATTAACTAATTTATTAACTATATTTTCAAATCACTTTCCTTCTAACTCCTAAGCTCTACTCCTTCTTTAATTACTTTTAATAGAGATATATTTCCAGTGCATATGTAAAGGCCCAATCAAAGCGCTTTCGCTGGGTGAGAAAACGGCCTGCAGGGAAACGCATTTCCATAGCATTTCCACCACTTGTGGGGGAGAGAACACAATGGCATGCTGATGATGATCGTTCCTCACTTATGCGCTTCCTAAACAGCGGCAGCGTGGCTTGAGCTGGACTGCATTCGCCGCTGCATTTTACATATATAATTAGACTGTGTGTGCGTACCCCCTTGTGGCTATTATTAGGCTCTCTCACCTCCCTCCCGAGTAGCCTTAAGTGATCAGTTCCGCTTGCACTGGAGATCGTATCCCTCTTCCTATGCCAGATATATGTACCCGTGCCTACTCGCATAGATACATTATATATAGTATATTCCCCATAAAGTGCAGCCGCCATAAAATGGGAGACAATTGCCTAATAAAAACGAACGAGAAGAGCCGCCGCCCCGCATTGCATGCATCTTTTCTGTTAAGCAGAAAATGTCACCTTGTCCGGGGCATTATGCAATTCACGTAATCGCAATCGTAATTGACTGCATCCTGCAGATTTCCTTTCTCGCCGTGCATAAGTGATAACATTTCGATTAGCAGCCAGTTGGTGCACTTGAGCTGCGCAAACAAGTCAATCTGGATTCAGTTGGGGCCACGATGTCTTTAATTAATTCTGTTCTGCCGCTCAAAACAAATTAGCCAGAGACTTGTGCCCGTTTTTTTCTTTTCTGCACAGGTCTAGTGCTCAAGTAAATGAGATCATAGTCATAAAATATCAAACAGATGGTGGATTTTGTCATACGAACCACTCATACGAACCACTTTGGTGCTATGTGATTTCTAGCTGTGATTTCTTTATACCTCTAAGCAATATTCCTTATTTAAAGTGCATTTAATAATATTTTCGAATGTACCTTTAACTCTTTAACTCTTAGATTTCTTCTTTACTTTGATATTTCCAATTTCAAAACAAACAAAAACCTCTGTTCCCTTTTATTCTCTAATGAAAACAGTTAACTGCTAGGGTGTAAAATTCCGTGAGGTTTAACACTGAAGTTAACAGAGAGTATATTAAATATTAAAGTAGTATGAGGTCTGTTTATTCTTTAAACCTTCATTAAGCTAAATTTGCATTAAGTTTATTATGTCCTCGTTTGATATCTATTAATATATCAACAAATTATGATTGATTACCCAAAAGTATTAATTTGAACATCTAGGAAATGTGAATTCCCATCATAGCCTGGCTTATACTGTTCTTCACCCACTTCTGCAGCTTATTAGCGGGGATGACACTCACTTGTATCGATATCTATTGGCTATTTTTGGTCTATGGCATAAGCACGCTCAACCGGCTTTCATTGCCAGCTTTGTTTTATTTATTTTTTTGCAGTGTTTGTTTACTTACTAGCCACTTAACATTGGCCCCAACATGAGCTTTTAACATTGAGTTAACAGCGCCCACGCGTGCCGTCTCTTTCTCCGCGGATGGCCTTAGCCTTCGTGGTAATTGTCCAAAGTAAATAAGCCAAAACCGGAGCCAGAGACGCATTCAAATAACTATGAATATTAAATGCTGGCCAGCGGCAACATGAAGCATTGACCATTTTTTTTTTTTTTGCCACCAACACCGCGTGCCCCGGGCTGAGGTTAATGGGCCTCTAGCATGATAGCGGCAGAAATAGCTCCCAAAACTCAAATCTCAGCTACGAGTGTTTTTTTTCGCGTCTCGGTTTCAGTTTTCCAGTAGCCGGGGCACATTTGATTGCACCTTTATCGCCGGACTCACCCCTTGACCTCGTCGCATTGCAAAATGTTCCGTTTTTTCGTTTTTTTAATATATAAGTATCTCCATTTTTCCACAGTTTGGCTTCTTTGGGAGCCGGCAACTTGTTGCCTCTCCTCTTGGCCGTATTTTTAGCGTGCTGTTCGATAGCTGTACAAACCGGTCAAGAGCGAGACATAAAACGCTCCGCTGCCGAGCATAAAAAAGCATAAGAAAAAGCGCACAAAAGCCGTTGTTTCGTAGCTGCTGCGGCGATAATGAAGCGGAGTCCCAGTCAAAGGCAAAAAAAAAAATAAACTACGGCCTGAACTCTCTCGGTCATTGGCTGATGTTGGTACTGATGATCTTCGCAGATGAACGATGTATTGTACATGTGCATGCATATTCATGGATATCATTGGGGATATTGCAAAATTCCATAAATGACCTCTAGCTGGCTGCCAAACGCCTTCCCCTTGATAATGCCCAGCCATTGTTTATTGTTTTTTGTTCCCCCCCCTCAATTGGGATGTGCGCTGCCTTGGGCTTGGAAATTGTGAAAATATTTTGATTGTTTGGCCTTTTTTTTTTGCTTGGGGAAATGGGAAAAACGAATGCCTCAAACTGCACGCATGCAAGGCAGGCCAATCAATCGAGAGCATTCCTCCACAGAGCAAGAAAAGTAGCCTTTACTCGGGATTTAAATATAGTTTTTGTGATGTTAAAATAAAGTATAATTCCTGAATTTAATCGTAAATGAAAAGTCAGAGTTCTTTCTTTCGAAAGTCAGTAAAAAAAGTTAATGAAAATGATGATTCTTGAATATATTCGAACAAATACAATGTGTTTTATCTTCTTTTTTGTGAAAGTGCTACTAGAATATGGTATTAATGACAGGTAGCGGTGACAGTTTTTCCTCTATGTAAGACAGACACAACCTCGAGTAGCTCCAAGTGCATAATTGCAGTCGATGGCCTGAATGGATGACTCCAACTCCGACTCCGAACAGCGGCAAAGGGCCAAATGCATTAAGTGCAGTAAACGAGGCAGGGCAATGAAAAAACAACACGAAGATGATGCTAATGGCCAGCCTGGGTCGCATTCCCTTCAGTGGCAATTGAAAACACTCAAGTGCCGCCGGCTACCGAGATGATCCCCATCCCGTGCCGTCTTCCCTTCCAGCTGCAACCCAATCCGGCGGAGAAGCCATCGCCATCGAGGTCGTTCATCTGGCAGAGTGGTCCAGGAGTGGGGAATCCAAGATAGAATCATTTGCAATCTACGCTTCTGTCACTCAGTTTTTGCATCAGTTTCCATGGGGATGTGGGTCTATGGGTCCCCGTCCATTCCAATGGATGGCTGATGTCATAATAATGAGCAGGAAGTTCGAAGAAAAATACACCCAAATCGGCTTATGTCGGGCGTTATGTGAGCAGCAGCAGCAGCAGCCACAAAGTAAATTAAAAATAAAAATAAATAAAAAAAAAACGCAGGAGGGAGAGCTGCTCACGCACTAAGCCCAAATCGAGATTCATGAATGCAGGCCGTGTATCTTTGAGATACTTTTGTTGCGTTAATTAAATTTCAAGCTGTAGTTGGGCGTTTTTTCCAGCCATATATCACTTGCATAATTTCCAGTTGTCGCTCTCAATTACCAAACTGCTTTAATTGCAACAAATCAGTTTTGATTGCTTAAATGCTGCGAATTAGCCACACCAAAAGGTAATAGACGCAAAACGAAATTGGTTTAAATATAATTCGTTTGATTAATTACAAAATATTTTGTTTCAGCCTAAGCTCTAAGTTCACGCTCTCAGCGTGTCCAAAACGGAAGCCAAAGTCTATTGGGTTTCATCAAAATTTCGATAGTTTCCCCGACTCTGTCGGAATTGAGGAAGTCGATGGATATTGTAAAGTTTCCTACATGCGGCAAAAAGCAAACAAGTTTTCAATATTTAATTGCTCAAACTTGGTAATTGTACCTAATTGTTGGGTAAACAAAAGTGAGCAACAGGCCGGGGCTGACTCAATATGCTTGGGCGTTGTTGCATTTGGCCAGAGACGAGCGTTGGCAGTGCTCTGGGGAACTGGAGTTTTTCTTAAATAATAGCGGCTTTAATTATGCACGGAATACAGTTTGCAGAGTTTAAACTAATTTTGCTGCCACTGCTTGTGAATTGTAATCAAAAAGTTGTGTGTGTGGCCCTGACCCCAACGAAACTTGGTAATTATTTACCACCCAGACTGCCATAAATCAACGCATTTTGCACATTTTTGAAATGGAAAAATTACTCCATGTTGGCTGGCACTCACACCCACAAGCGGATGATTGCAGCGAGAACATGGAAAACATTTCCATGTACCACTTAAAACGACTTTCAAAATGTTTTCACTTGCCACAATGAGCGCAAGCCACCCACAGAACACTGAGACAAATGCATAAGGCATTGGGATACAATGTAGTGGAGGCATTGGGATACAATGTAGTGATTCAGCACTCTTCAAGCTCTGAAAAATTATCTCTAAAGCCAATCTATCAATTACTTAAGCTTTCTTTATGTTTTAAGGCAGTTATACAATTTAAAGAACAAATATTTAGGCCGCAGGCTTACTGAATTCCAAGGAATAGCAGCTAGAGTGCTGATAATAATTTATGATTGAATAAAGCTTGTATATCTTGTAATATATATCTAATTACCTTGTATCCTATAGTCAAAGGAAGCCTGGTTCTTATATCACCTTAATATATTTAGTTTTCTAGAGAAGTTCTTTAGCTTAAAAGACTTTCTCCCCGTGCAGAGACCCATTTCAAACGAGCTAGCAGCGGCAACAAAAGCCAAAAAAAAAACTTTGCCAGCCCAAAGTCCAAGACCGAATTCCAGGCCAAGAACAGCTCCACCGCCACTGCAACTGGGATTGGGACTGGGGGCTCTGCTTCTAGCTCGGCTTCTGGTTCTGGTTTTTCCTCTACCTTGGTGGAAAGTCGAGTGCAAGCCGCAGTCCGGAATAATGCCAGGGAAATTCGCCATCGCCATCGCCTTCGTGGGACGCCTTGCGATTCATGCTCGAGTGCTGCACGTGCCGCCAGAGGGATTTGTGAAGGCATTCACTAAATCACGAATTTGATGTTCGATTTGGAGCGTTTTGGGAATGGCATAGGCAGAGTCAGAGTCAGAGGCAGAGTCAGAGCCGAGCGGAGAAGCATCTATAACTTAGGCGACCGAAGACGTGACTCTGGAGGATTTACTCACACGCCGGACCATAAATCTTTGATCCTCGTCGATTGGATCTGGAGCGGCACAACGATTGCCAATCCAATCGAAGCTGCTTTTCTCATTGATTAAGCGCACTTTTATTGACGTTCATCGGCGTCCATCACATCACTCTCTCTCGCCGCGAAATCGTGGCCTGCAATTATTAGCCATTACCATGCAGTCCAGTCCAGTCCCAGCACATTCACCAGGCGCAACTATTGAAGCCGGAACTGGTACGAGACTTCGAGGTGGACTTCGCCGACTCCGATCGGGCCCGTAAACAAGGAAATCTGGCCGGCATAGTATGGCTCAATGGCTGCCTGGTAATTATGCGAATAAATATTGCATTTGTGGCAACACAGACCAGTGCAACACTTAATCGCATTTATTCAATTGGCCGGCAGGTGAAGCAAGAACCTTTATGGCTAATGGCGTTAGCTAATAAATGAACTGATATCTCCGCAAAAGTTGGCAGCTGTTTTTCGGCCAATTAACACAACGCGTCGATCGGAAATTCTAACGAAAAGCAAAACCTGACCACAAAACCTGATTGCGTTTAGTCATCGCACGTTGTGGCGAAAATCATAATGAGCCGCAGAGCCGTTGACAAGTTGGCTGGGTTTTCGTTTCATTTTGTTTCTTTTTTTGTTTTTGTCTTTGCAGCCCGATGAAATCACCCAGACCTCGACCCAAGTTGACCACAATTCAAGGCCATAAATGCCGGAGTAAATGCGATTTGGCAAGACCATTTCTGCCACAATTGAAAGTGATATCTGATGGATAGCTCATCTGTCCAGTGCAGCAGCAGCCGTAGCAGCAGACGCTGAGGTTACCCAAACAGACGCACATTATGCAACTGTCCCATCCTCCGAACAAAGATGCATTCATAAAGCATTGCCACACATCTCCAACTATGCCGCGCGATTGACAGCTCATTTTTTATTATTTATTATTAACGACAATCGCTAGTTGTGACCTGACCCACATGGCGGATGAGTTTTTGGGGCCTCGCACTCGCCACTCACCACTTGGCCATTAGGCGGCCATTAAGGCTGGCCAAGATCCGAGATTGGGATCGCGTTTGGGCCCGCGGGTCAGCCAGCTGAGCTAACAGCTAGAAGCGCCTTACTGTTCTTCTTGATTGACATGCTTAGCACTCTCTGTAGATTGTATCCGTTGCTCTGTGTATCTGTATCTGCGGCCACGGGGAGGCAACCTCATTTACAGTTGCTCCATGCCGCTCAATGGGCGCGCTTTGTTGCTGCCTGGCTTTTCTTCCGCTTTCAACGGTTCATAATTGAAATTATAATTCAATTTGCCCGCCGCACACTTTGCTTTTCAATTATTAGAAAATCTCGGCTGCGAAGAGAGGAAGAGTGCAGAGTGAAAAGTGAGGAGCGATTGCAGTTGCAGATACATTAATCATCCGGCGAATGCAGATGAACACTGGCAACAAAAGGTTAAGCCAGTCAACGAGTTCAAAAAGAGGTTGGCGTTAAGGTTACACAATTGATTTTTAATCGGAAAAAGAGCCTAGGAAGTAAAGAGAAATAAAGGTGAAATATAAGAGTCTGTGAAAATATATATAAAATATGTTTATTCAACCCAAAGATACTAAATTTCCCTTTGAAACCAATTTCTCTCCGTGCAGATACAGATACCAGCGCCAACTGTGGCGTGCCATCCGCTGCGCATGCGCAAATAAATTTTCAATTTGATTGTGAATCCTTCACTGATACGTATTTCCATTTCATGTCCACATAAATATGGCAAGTGAGCGTAGGAGAAAATATAGATACATACTCGTACATATAAAAAAAAAGTTAACATTACGCTGCCGCCATGCCGTGACGTGTCGCCTCGCTCGCAATTAAGAACGCTTTCATTTTTCATTTTCCACCTTCTTTCCTTTCTTTGCAGCCACGACTTTTCGTCTCGCCGAAGAAGCGAATTACTTTTACTGAATATAATTGAATTAGCATTAAGGCATTCCATCTGGCTTCAATGGTTAATGGCATTCCCTTGTAGATCGCCACATCTGAGATATTATTTATTTATTAGCTGCTTGAATATCGTTCCTAATTGAAATCCCTTCCGGCTGCTTTTCTGGGACGCAGATAAATTGTAAAACTAATTCAAACTTTTCTCTCCCTCTTCTGCCTTCGAAAATAGAAATGGAAAATTTGGAAGTTGAAATGTGTTTTTTGTTTCGGGGGTCTCTCGAGTGTGTCTGTGTGTTTCCAAAACGAAATCAAGGCGCACTTGAGAATGCTTTCACATATTTTTTTTGGTTCCCCACCATAAATAAGAAGTGCAGCTCCCTGTTTATTTTTATTTTTTTTCCCCCTCTTGGCTGATAAAGCCATAATGAGGGTCAGCCTTGTCTCAATTATTTACAATTTCGTAGTCGTATTGATTTGCCGGGGGAGCAAAGTCCAATCGAGAGCCACAACTCCAATTATTGGCCTTTATCAGTTAATTGTGGGGCAGGCAGAGGAGGCAATGGCTTTGACCTCCTCAATGGGTCACAGAGATGACTCCGAATCTGATGTAACGCGACGAGGTTGCTCTGCTTTCGCTGCACGCGTTTTGCATGCGTTTAGGAGTTGAAAAACTTTGTAAAAAGACTTATGCAAGAATTGCGTTTAGGTGGGGCGTAGAAAGTGCCGCTCGACGACACATTTGTGGCATAAATTAAGTCATGTACTTTGATGGCCATGCGTGGCCAAAACAGGTGGCCAAAAACACCTCAAAAGCCGCCTGCAATTTTGCCATTCCCCTCAAAATTTGTGGTGTTTAGTGGCAGATATCCGAGAGTGTCATCTACTTTTGATTCATTCGCCGTCTGCTTATTGTTTTTCTTTCTTTCTTCCATTCAACAATTAATTGTTATGCGTTTTTAAGCCCACAGACAATATCTTATATAAGTATATATATATAATCATATGTTTGCATTGCACACTTTATAGTTTGCTTGCGTTTTTTTTCGCTTTTGTTTGCATTTTATACATTTTGGTGTTAATTTTTTTTCGGTTTTATTTCTCGAGTTTGGCAAAGAAAAACGAAAAACTTTCTCCCACCGCCGCCTGTCGTGCCAACTCTCTTGACGCACAAAAATAGCAGAAGACAGATAGCGATAGAGAGAGAGGCAGAGAAAAGGAGGCGAAAAATTAACAACAAGCCGATGATTTACTGGCCAAAAAACCAAAGAAATGATCATTTGTGGGCATTTTGAGTTATTTATTTACCTAGGCAAAAAACGAAAACGAATAAGAAGCAAAGGTGTCAGAGGAAATTGAACTTTTAGCACTCGGAAGCAGTCATAAATAAATAAGAAAAGGCGGTGTCATCATTGCAAAAATGTTGGTGGCAAATCATATAAGTAAGCTCTTTAAGTAAATATAAAGAATAATTGCTTGAGTTGGTTTATTATAAAGAAGAAATAATTCTGCTGGCTTATAAGTTCTATGTGGAACATTTTCCTTTTTATTTCAAGTTGTAAATAATTTATTTATGGATTCTGCGGGTAATTTTAATTAAAAAATACAAATGTTATGCCTTTTTTTAGATTTGAATAATTATATTCCAGCTTATTGCTATTTAACAACCGAAGAAAACTCTCAGATTAGTCTATTAAAAAAATAGAAAAAATGTTTTACAATTTATGTTTGCCAAAAAAAAAGGTATTTCTTAGGCGAAAGTTAATGTAAATAGTTTAAAATGTTTTACAATTTATGTTTGCCAAAAAAAAGGTATTTCTTAGCCGTAAGTTAATGTAAATAGTTTTCTAAAAATTATTTGTATCTAAGCTGATCTATAATAAATAAATTAATATCTTCACTACGTTATTGGACTTAATTTAAGAATAATAGACTTTTTTTAAACTAAATTATAACTTTATAAACAACTTATAAAGGTTGGAATAAATTCCACTTAAACAGATTCTATTACAAGACCATTACAAGACCTAACTATGATCTGTTAACATCTATAGCTATCCTTATAATCTGCCTTTAATTTACCATCCAACTCTTAGCTATTATATATCTTTATCAAGCCAAAATAAAAGAAGGTGCCTTAGCAAACCTTAAGTTTGTAATTATTCATAAAGCTCAGAGCCATATCTGCAACTGTTGTTTATTGAAGAAACGACTACTCATGAACATGTGTAGATAAAAAACCCTAACAAGCACGTGCTAGGTGTAGCAGGGGCCACTTAAGTGTACTGACCGTAGTGCATTAACGTCCAAGAACCCCCACCCCCAGCAAGCTGTGATAAATCAGCCACGAACGGGGTCAACTGATAAGGGCCAGTCTCCGAGAGAGACTCCGACCCAATCCCAAGACCAGACCCCGTGCGAACCAAATCCCAGACAGAGTGCTGTCATATCTCATCGCTGGCAGACCGTCGCATCCAATCAATCACGTTTTGCTTATCGCCTCACTCAGCATGAGAGGAACACCGGGCAAGACGGGGCGAGATGATGATGGTGAAAAATATGGAAAACAAAGGGCAGGGAAATCCATGACCACAGACAGTTTAATCTGCAGTGCTTCGATTATTATGCAAACAGCAATGAAAGCTGGCAATTTAAGGCACCTATTTGGTAAACAATGAGCAGCGGATTGTAATAGAAATACGAATATATATATATATAAACAAAAAAAAACAAGTGCGTGCCTTGAAAATGCTGAGCAGTTCGGTGGAAAAAAAAAGTGGAAAGTTGGCCGGGTCTCGCTCGCTGCATAATTGTGGACTGGAGTGGGGCATGTTTCTTTTTAAATTTTACTGCGTAACCCCACCACACACAACAGACCCTGCCTCCCCTCCCTCCCAAAAAAAACACCTGCCGCGCATCCAACTCCCCCCCGCACCGAAAGTTCGTGCCAAAATGCAGTTTTCCATTTACAAACTTCTTGTTTGCTCAGTTGATTTGCCTTTTGTTTGGCTTTGCTTCTTGTCTTGGTTTGTTTGCGTTTGGCACGTTGCTAATAAAGCAACTATGCGCCATGCAAAAAAAAAAAAATAACTGAAAAAGAAAAATGAAGAAAAATCTGTGAAAATTGCATAAAGCGAATAAAAAGCGCGCTGCAAATAAAATGCTCATATTTGTGCCATTTGGTTCGAACGAGTTTTTGTGAAAGTACGGCGGCTATCTAGCGGATAGTTAATACGAAATTTACAGGCCGCCCCCTGTCGTTGTCCACCGCGGCGACGGCGGCGGCCACTTTGGGGCACGATTGCACTCGATTCCAGCCAAGAGAGAGGCGTGGCAATGGGATGGGCTGCCAAACCGCCAAAGCAAAGCGTTACACAGAGGGAAAATATTGCAAA